>JANJGN010004342.1:0-34221 GCA_026770705.1 Isurus oxyrinchus | reverse complement strand
CCTCTGTCTCTCTACCTCTGTCTCTCTACCTCTGTCTCTCTCCCTCTGTCTCTCCCTTTCTCTGACTCTCCCTCCCTCTGTCTCTCCCTCGCTCTGTCTCTCTCTCTTCCTCTCTCTCCCTCTCCCTGTGCCTCTCTCTGTCTGTCCCTCTGTCTGTCTATCTCTCTCCCTCCTTCCTTCTACCTGTCTCTCTCTCTCTGTGTCTGTCTCACCCTGTGATTCTCTGTCTTCCTCTCTCCCTCTGTCTCTCTCTCTCTCCTTCTCCCTCTGCCTGTCTCTCTCTCCCTCTACCTCTGCCTCACTCTCCATCTCCATCTGTCTCTCCCTCCCTCTCCCTCTGCCTCTCCCTCCCTCTCCCTCTGCCTCTCCCTCCCTCTCCCTCTGCCTCTCCCTCCCTCTCCCTCTGCCTCTCCCTCCCTCTCCCACTGCCTCTCCCTCCCTCTCCCCCTGCCTCTCCCTCCCTCTCCCCCTGCCTCTCCCTCCCTCTCCCTCTGCCTCTCCCTCCCTCTCCCTCTGCCTCTCCCTCCCTCTCCCTCTGCCTCTCCCTCCCTCTCCCTCTGCCTCTCCCTCCCTCTCCCTCTGCCTCTCCCTCCCTCTCCCTCCCTCTCCCTCTGTCTCCCTCTCCCTCTGTCTCTCCTTCTCCCTCTGTCTCTCTATCTCTCTCTCCCTCTCCCACTGTCTCCCTCTCCCACTGTCTCTCTCTCCCTCTGTCTCTCCCTCTCCCTCTGTCTCTCTCTCTCTCCCTCTGTCTCTCTCTCTCTCTCCCTCTGTCTCTCTCTCTCTCTCCCTCTGTCTCTCTCTCTCTCTCCCTCTGTCTCTCTCTCTCCCTCTCCCACTATCCCTATCCCTCTGTCTCTCTCCCCTCTCCCTCTTTCTCTCCATTACCCTGTCCCACTGTCTCTCCTACTACCTCTGTCTCTCCCGCTGCCTCCCTCTCTCCATCTCTCTTCCTCTCTCTCTCTCTCTCTCTCCCTCCATCTGTGTCTCTCTCACCCTCCCTCTGTCTGTTTCTCTCTCTCTCCCTCCCGCAGTCTGTCTCTGTCTCTCTCTCTGTGTCTGTCTCTCCCTGTGAGTCTCGATCTACCACTCTCCCTCTGTCTCTCTGTCCCTCTGTCTCGCCCTCGCCCTCAGTCTCTCCCTCTCCCTCTGTCTGTCTCTCCCTCTCCCTCTGTCTGTCTCTCCCTCTCCCTCTGTCTGTCTCTCCCTCTCCCTCTGTCTGTCTCTCCCTCTCCCTCTGTCTGTCTCTCCCTCTCCCTCTGTCTGTCTCTCTCTCTCCCTCTGTCTGTCTCTCTCTCTCCCTCTCTCTGTCTCGCCCTCTCTCTCTCCCTCTGTCTCTCTCTCCCACTGTCTCTTTCTCCCTCTGTCTCTCTCTCCCTCTCTCCCTCTGTCTCTCTTTCTCTCTCCCTCTCTCCCTCTCTCCCTCTCTCCCTCTCTCCCTCTGTCTCTCTCCCTCTGTCTCTCTCCCTCTGTCTCTCTCCCTCTGTCTCTCTCCCTCTGTCTCTCTCCCTCTGTCTCTCTCCCTCTGTCTCTCTCCCTCTGTCTCTCTCCCTCTGTCTCTCTCCCTCTGTCTCTCTACCTCTGTCTCTCTACCTCTGTCTCTCTACCTCTGTCTCTCTATCTCTCTCTCCCTTTCTCTGTCTCTCCCTCGCTCTGTCTCTCCCTCGCTCTGTCTCTCTCTCTCCCTCTGTCTCTCTCTGTCTGTCCCTCTGTCTGTCTCTCTCTCTCCCTCCCTCCTTCTGCCTGTCTCTCTCTCTCTGTGTCTGTCTCACCCTGTGATTCTCTGTCTTCCTCTCTCCCTCTGTCTCTCTCTCTCTCTCCCTCTCCCTCTGCCTGTCCCTCTCTCCCTCTACCTCTGCCTCACTCTCCATCTCCATCTGTCTCTCTCTCCATCTCCCTCTGCCTCTCGCTCCCTCTTCCTCTGCCTCTCCCTCCCTCTCCCTCTGCCTCTCCCTCCCTCTCCCTCTGCCTCTCTCTCCCACTCCCTCTTTCTCACCCTCCCTCTGTCTCTCTCTCACCCTCTCCCTCTGTCTCTCTCACCTTCTCCATCTCTCCCTCTGTCTCTCTCTCCCTCTGTCTCTCTCTCCCTCTGTCTCTCTCTCCCTCTGTCTCTCTCTCCCTCTGTCACTCTCTCCCTCTGTCACTCTCTCCCTCTGTCTCTCTCTCCCTCTGTCTCTCTCTCCCTTTGTCTCTGTCTCTCTCTCTCTCTCCTCTCTGCCTCAGTCTCTTTCTCTCCCTCTGTCTATCTCCCTCTGTCTCTCTACCTCTGTCTCTCCCTCTCCCTCTGTCTCTCCCTCTGTCTCTCAATGTCTCTCTCCCTCGCTCTGTCTCTCCCTCGCTCTGTCTCTCCCTCGCTCTGTCTCTCCCTCGCTCTGTCTCTCCCTCGCTCTGTCTCTCCCTCGCTCTGTCTCTCCCTCGCTCTGTCTCTCCCACGCTCTGTCTCTCCCTCGCTCTGTCTCTCCCTCGCTCTGTCTCTCCCTCGCTCTGTCTCTCCCTCGCTCTGTCTCTCCCTCGCTCTGTCTCTCCCTCGCTCTGTCTCTCCCTCGCTCTGTCTCTCCCTCGCTCTGTCTCTCCCTCGCTCTGTCTCTCCCTCGCTCTGTCTCTCCCTCGCTCTGTCTCTCCCTCGCTCTGTCTCTCCCTCGCTCTGTCTCTCCCTCGCTCTGTCTCTCCCTCGCTCTGTCTCTCCCTCGCTCTGTCTCTCCCTCGCTCTGTCTCTCCCTCGCTCTGTCTCTCCCTCGCTCTGTCTCTCCCTCGCTCTGTCTCTCCCTCGCTCTGTCTCTCCCTCGCTCTGTCTCTCCCTCGCTCTGTCTCTCCCTCGCTCTGTCTCTCCCTCGCTCTGTCTCTCCCTCGCTCTGTCTCTCCCTCGCTCTGTCTCTCCCTCGCTCTGTCTCTCCCTCGCTCTGTCTCTCCCTCGCTCTGTCTCTCCCTCGCTCTGTCTCTCCCTCGCTCTGTCTCTCCCTCGCTCTGTCTCTCCCTCGCTCTGTCTCTCCCTCGCTCTGTCTCTCCCTCGCTCTGTCTCCCTCTCCCTCTGTCTCCCTCTCCCTGTGCCTCTCTCTGTCTCTCCCTCTGTCTGTCTCTCTCTCTCCCTCCCTCCTTCTGCCTGTCTCTCTCTCTCTGTGTCTGTCTCTCCCTGTGAGTCTCTGTCTTCCTCTCTCCCTCTGTCTCTCTCTCTCTCCGTCTGTCTCTCTCTCTCTCTCCGTCTGTCTCTCTCTCTCTCTCCGTCTGTCTCTCTCTCTCTCTCCGTCTGTCTCTCTCTCTCTCTCCGTCTGTCTCTCTCTCTCTCCCTCCGTCTGTCTCTCTCTCTCTCCCTCCATCTGTCTCTCTCTCTCTCCCATCGTCTGTCTCTCACTCTCCCTCCGTCTGTCTCTCTCTCTCTCCCTCCCTCTGTCTGTCTGTCTGTCTGTCTGTCTCTCTCAGTCTCCCTCTCTCTGTGTCTGTCTCTCCCTGTGAGTCTTGGTCTTCCCCTCTCCATCTGTCTCCTTCTGCCTCTCTCTCTGCCTCTCCCTCTGTCTCTCTCTATCTCTCTCTCTCTCTCTCTCCCACTGTCTCTCCCTCTCCCTCTATCTCTCCCTCTCCCTCTATCTCTCCCTCTCCCTCTATCTCTCCCTCTCCCTCTGTCTCTCTCTCCCTCTGTCTCTCTCTTTCTCTCCCTCTGTCTCTCTCTTTCTCTCCCTCTGTCTCTCTCTCTCCCTCTGTCTGCCTATCTCTCTCGCTCCCTACCTCTGTCTGTCTGTCTCTCTCACTCCCTCCCACCTTCTCTCTCTCTCCCTGTGTCTGTCTCTCCCTGTGAGTCTCTCTCTTCCACTCTCCCTCTGTCTCTCGCTCTCTCCCTCTGTCTCTCTCTCTTTCTCTCTCCCTCTGTCTCTTTCTCTTTCTCTCTCCCTCTGTCTCTCTCTCTCCCTCTGTCTGTCTCTCTCCCTCTCTTCCTCCCTCTGTCTGTCTGTCCCTCTCACTCTCCATCTCTCTGTGTATGTCTCTCCCTGTGAGTATCTGTCTTCCTCTCTTCCTCTGTCTCCCTATCCCTCTCACTCTGTCTCCCTATCCCTCTCACTCTGTCTCCCTCTGTCCCTCTCCCTCTGTCTCTCCCTCTCCCTCTGTCTGTCTCTCTCTCTCTCCCTGTGTCTCTCCCTCTCTCTGTCCCTCCCTCTGCCTGTGTCTATCTCTCTCTCCCTCACTATGTCTGCCTCTCTCTCTCTGTGTCTGTCTCTACCTGTGAGTCTCTGTCTTCGTCTCTCCCTCTGTCTCTCTCTCCCTCTGTCTCTCTCTCCCTCAGTCTCTCTATCCCTCTGTCTCTCTCTCCCTCTCCCTCTGTCTCTCTCTCTCTCTATCCCCCTCTCCCTCTGCCTCTATCTGTCCCTCAGTCTCTCCCTGTCCCTCTCTCCCTCTGTGTCTCTCCTCTGTCTCTCTCCCTCTGTTTCTCTACCTCTGTCTCTCTACCTCTGTCTCTCTATCTCTCTCTCCCTCCCGCTGTCTCTCTCTCCCTTTGACTCTCCCTCCCTCTGACTCTCCCTCTGGCTCTGTCTCCCTCTGGCTCTCCCTCTGTCTGTCTCTCCCTCTGTCTGTCTCTCGCTCTCCCTCCCTGCTTCTGTCTGTTCTCTCTCTCTGTGTCTGTTTTTCCTGTGAGTCTCTGTCTTCCTCTCTCCCTCTGTCTCTCTCTCTCTCCCTCCGTCTGTCTCTCTCCCTCCGTCTGTCTCTCTCCCTCCGTCTGTCTCTCTCTATCTCTCCGTCTGTCTCTCTCTCTCCCTGTCTGTCTCTCTCTCACCCTCCGTCTGTGTCTCTCTCTCTCTCTCTCCCTCCCTCTGTCTGTCTGTCTCTCTCTCCCTCTCTCTGTATCTGACTCAACCTGTGAGGCTCTGTCTTCCTCTCGCCCTTTGTCTCCCTCTACCTCTGTCTCTCCTTCTCCCTTTGTCTCTCTATCTCTCTCTCCCTCTCCCACTGTCTCTCTCTCCCTCTGTCTCTCCCTCTCCCTCTGTCTCTCTCTTTCTCTCCCTCTGTCTCTCTCTCTCTCTCCCTCTGTCTCTCTCTCTCCCTGTCCCAATATCCCTCTCCCTCTGTCTCTCTCCCCTCTCCCTCTTTCTCTCCATCTCCCCGTCCCTCTGTCTCTCCTACTACCTCTGTCTCTCCCGCTGCCTCCCTCTCTCCATCTCTCTTCCTCTCTCTCTCTCTCTCTCTCCCTCCATCTGTGTCTCTCTCACCCTCCCTCTGTCTGTTTCTCTCTCTCTCCCTCCCGCAGTCTGTCTCTCTCTCTCTCTATGTGTCTGTCTCTCCCTGTGAGTCTCTATCTACCACTCTCCCTCTGTCTCTCTGTCCCTCTGTCTCGCCCTCTCCCTCTGTCTCTCCCTCTCCCTCTGTCTGTCTCTCCCTCTCCCTCTGTCTGTCTCTCCCCCTCCCTCTGTCTGTCTCTCCCTCTCCCTCTGTCTGTCTCTCCCTCACCCTCTGTCTGTCTCTCTCTCTCCCTCTGTCTGCCTCTCTCTCTCCCTCTCTCTGTCTCGCCCTCTCTCTCTCCCTCTGTCTCTTTCTCCCTCTGTCTCTCTCTCCCTCTCTCCCTCTGTCTCTCTCTCTCTCTCTCCCTCTCTCCCTCAATCTCCCTCTGTCTCTCTTCCTCTGTCTCTCTTCCTCTGTCTCTCTACCTCTGTCTCTCTCCCTCTGTCTCTCTCCCTCTGTCTCTCTCCCTCTGTCTCTCCCTTTCTCTGACTCTCCCTCCCTCTGTCTCTCCCTCGCTCTGTCTCTCTCTCTTCCTCTCTCTCCCTCTCCCTGTGCCTCTCTCTGTCTGTCCCTCTGTCTGTCTATCTCTCTCCCTCCTTCCTTCTACCTGTCTCTCTCTCTCTGTGTCTGTCTCACCCTGTGATTCTCTGTCTTCCTCTCTCCCTCTGTCTCTCTCTCTCTCCTTCTCCCTCTGCCTGTCTCTCTCTCTCCCTCTACCTCTGCCTCACTCTCCATCTCCATCTGTCTCTCTCTCCATCTCCCTCTGCCTCTCCCTCCCTCTCCCTCTGCCTCTCCCTCCCTCTCCCACTGCCTCTCCCTCCCTCTCCCCCTGCCTCTCCCTCCCTCTCCCTCTGCCTCTCCCTCCCTCTCCCTCCCTCTCCCTCTGTCTCCCCCTCCCTCTGTCTCTCTCTCACCCTCTGTCTCTCTCACCCTCTGTCTCTCTCACCCTCTGTCTCTCTCACCCTCTGTCTCTCTCACCCTCTGTCTCTCTCTCCCTCTGTCTCTCTCTCCCTCTGTCTCTCTCTCCCTCTGTCTCTGTCTCTTTCTCTCTCTCCACTCTGCCTCAGTCTCTCTCTCTCCCTCTGTCTATCTCCCTCATTCTCTCTAACTTTGTCTCTCCCTCTCCCTCTGTCTCTCCCTCTGTCTCTCTATGTCTCTCTCCCTCGCTCTGTCTCTCCCTCGCTCTGTCTCTCCCTCGCTCTGTCTCTCCCTCGCTCTGTCTCTCCCTCGCTCTGTCTCTCCCTCGCTCTGTCTCTCCCTCGCTCTGTCTCTCCCTCGCTCTGTCTCTCCCTCGCTCTGTCTCTCCCTCGCTTTGTCTCTCCCTCGCTCTGTCTCTCCCTCGCTCTGTCACCCTCTCCCTCTGTCTCTCCCTCTGTCTGTCTCTCTCTCTCCCTCCCTCCTTCTGCCTGTCTCTCTCTCTGTGTCTGTCTCTCCCTGTGAGTCTCTGTCTTCCTCTCTCCCTCTGTCTCTCTCTCTCTCCCTCTGTCTCTCTCTCTCTCTCCCTCTGTCTCTCTCTCTCTCCCTCCGTCTGTCTCTCTCTCTCCCACCGTCTGTCTCTCTCTCTCTCCCACCGTCTGTCTCTCTCTCTCTCCCAACGTCTGTCTCTCTCTCTCTCCCTCTGTCTGTCTCTCTCTCACCCTCCGTCTCTCTCTCTCTCTCCCACCGTCTGTCTCTGTCTCTCTCCCTCTGTCTGTCTCTCTCTCACCCTCCGTCTGTCTCTCTCTCTCTCTCCATCCCTCTGTCTGTCTGTCTGTCTCTCTCACTCTCCCTCTCTCTGTGTCTGTCTCTCCCTGTGAGTCTCGGTCTTCCCCTCTCCCTCTGTCTCCCTCTGCCTCTGTCTCTGCCTCTCCCTCTGTCTCTCTCTATCTCTCTCTCTCTCTCCCACTGTCTCTCCCTCTCCCTCTATCTCTCCCTCTCGCTCTGTCTCTGCCTCTCGCTCTGTCTCTCCCTCTCGCTCTGTCTCTCCCTCTCGCTCTGTCTCTCCCTCTCGCTCTGTCTCTCCCTCGCTCTGTCTCTCCCTCGCTCTGTCTCTCCCACGCTCTGTCTCTCCCTCGCTCTGTCTCTCCCTCGCTCTGTCTCTCCCTCGCTCTGTCTCTCCCTCGCTCTGTCTCTCCCTCGCTCTGTCTCTCCCTCGCTCTGTCTCTCCCACGCTCTGTCTCTCCCACGCTCTGTCTCTCCCACGCTCTGTCTCTCCCACGCTCTGTCTCTCCCACGCTCTGTCTCTCCCACGCTCTGTCTCTCCCTCGCTCTGTCTGTCCCTCGCTCTGTCTGTCCCTCGCTCTGTCTGTCCCTCGCTCTGTCTGTCCCTCGCTCTGTCTGTCCCTCGCTCTGTCTGTCCCTCGCTCTGTCTGTCCCTCGCTCTGTCTGTCCCTCGCTCTGTCTGTCCCTCGCTCTGTCTGTCCCTCGCTCTGTCTGTCCCTCGCTCTGTCTGTCCCTCGCTCTGTCTGTCCCTCGCTCTGTCTGTCCCTCGCTCTGTCTGTCCCTCGCTCTGTCTGTCCCTCGCTCTGTCTGTCCCTCGCTCTGTCTGTCCCTCGCTCTGTCTGTCCCTCGCTCTGTCTGTCCCTCGCTCTGTCTGTCCCTCGCTCTGTCTGTCCCTCGCTCTGTCTGTCCCTCGCTCTGTCTGTCCCTCGCTCTGTCTGTCCCTCGCTCTGTCTGTCCCTCGCTCTGTCTGTCCCTCGCTCTGTCTGTCCCTCGCTCTGTCTGTCCCTCGCTCTGTCTGTCCCTCGCTCTGTCTGTCCCTCGCTCTGTCTGTCCCTCGCTCTGTCTGTCCCTCGCTCTGTCTGTCCCTCGCTCTGTCTGTCCCTCGCTCTGTCTGTCCCTCGCTCTGTCTGTCCCTCGCTCTGTCTGTCCCTCGCTCTGTCTCTCCCTCGCTCTGTCTCTCCCTCGCTCTGTCTCTCCCTCGCTCTGTCTCTCCCTCGCTCTGTCTCTCCCTCGCTCTGTCTCTCCCTCGCTCTGTCTCTCCCTCGCTCTGTCTCTCCCTCGCTCTGTCTCTCCCTCGCTCTGTCTCTCCCTCGCTCTGTCTCTCCCTCGCTCTGTCTCTCCCTCGCTCTGTCTCCCTCTCCCTCTGTCTCCCTCTCCCTCTGTCTCTCCCTCGCTCTGTCTCCCTCTCCCTCTGTCTCTCCCTCGCTCTGTCTCCCTCTCCCTCTGTCTCTCCCTCGCTCTGTCTCCCTGTCCCTCTGTCTCCCTCTCCCTGTGCCTCTCTCTGTCTCTCCCTCTGTCTGTCTCTCTCTCTCCCTCCCTCCTTCTGCCTGTCTCTCTCTCCCTCTGTCTCTCTCTCCGTCTGTCTCTCTCTCTCTCTCCGTCTGTCTCTCTCTCTCTCTCCGTCTGTCTCTCTCTCTCCCTCCGTCTGTCTCTCTCTCTCTCCCTCCGTCTGTCTCTCTCTCTCTCTCCCATCGTCTGTCTCTCTCTCTCCCTCCGTCTGTCTCTCTCTCTCTCCATCCCTCTGTCTGTCTGTCTGTCTCTCTCACTCTCCCTCTCTCTGTGTCTGTCTCTCCCTGTGAGTCTCGGTCTTCCCCTCTCCCTCTGTCTCCCTCTGCCTCTGTCTCTGCCTCTCCCTCTGTCTCTCTCTATCTCTCTCTCCCTCTCCCTCTATCTCTCCCTCTCCCTCTATCTCTCCCTCTCCCTCTGTCTCTCTCTCCCTCTGTCTCTCTCTTTCTCTCCCTCTGTCTCTCTCTTTCTCTCCCTCTGTCTCTCTCTCTCCCTCTGTCTGCCTATCTCTCTCGCTCCCTACATCTGTCTGTCTGTCTCTCTCACTCCCTCCCACCTTCTCTCTCTCTCCCTGTGTCTGTCTCTCCCTGTGAGTCTCTCTCTTCCACTCTCCCTCTGTCTCTCGCTCTCACCCTATGTCTCTCTCTCTTTCTCTCTCCCTCTGTCTCTCTCTCTCCCCCTGTCTGTCTCTCTCCCTCTCTTCCTCCCTCTGTCTGTCTGTCCCTCTCACTCTCCATCTCTCTGTGTATGTCTCTCCCTGTGAGTATCTGTCTTCCTCTCTCCCTCTGTCTCCCTATCCCTCTTACTCTGTCTCCCTATCCCTCTCACTCTGTCTCCCTATCCCTCTCACTCTGTCTCCCTCTGTCCCTCTCCCTCTGTCTCTCCCTCTCCCTCTGTTTGTCTCTCTCTCTCTCCCTGTGTCTCTCCTTCTCTCTGTCCCTCCCTCTGCCTGTGTCTATCTCTCTCTCCCTCACTATGTCTGCCTCTCTCTCTCTGTGTCTGTCTCTACCTGTGAGTCTCTGTCTTCGTCTCTCCCTCTGTCTCTCTCTCCCTCAGTCTCTCTATCCCTCTGTCTCTCTCTCCCTCTCCCTCTGTCTCTCTCTCGCTATCCCCCTCTCCCTCTGCCTCTATCTGTCTCTCCCTGTCCCTCAGTCTCTCCCTGTCCCTCTCTCCCTCTGTGTCTCTCCTCTGTGTCTCTCCTCTGTTTCTCTACCTCTGTTTCTCTACCTCTGTCTCTCTACCTCTGTCTCTCTATCTCTTTCTCCCTCCCGCTGTCTCTCCCTCCTGCTGCCTCCCTCTCGCTCTGCCTCCCTCTCGCTCTGCCTCCCTCTCGCTCTGCCTCCCTCTCGCTCTGCCTCCCTGTCGCTCTGCCTCCCTGTCGCTCTGCCTCCCTGTCGCTCTGCCTCCCTCTCCCTCTGCCTCCCTCTCCCTCTGTCTGTCTCTCGCTCTCCCTCCCTGCTTCTGTCTGTTCTCTCTCTCTGTGTCTGTCTCGCCCTGTGACTCTCTGTCTCTCTCTCTCCCTCTGTCTCTCTCTCTCCCTCCGTCTGTCTCTCTCCCTCCCTCCGTCTGTCTCTCTCTCTCCCTCCGTCTGTCTCTCTCTCTCCCTCCGTCTGTCTCTCTCTCTCCCTCCGTCTGTCTCTCTCTCTCCCTCCGTCTGTCTCTCTCTCTCCCTCCGTCTGTCTCTCTCTCACCCTCCGTCTGTCTCTCTCTCACCCTCTGTCTGTCTCTCTCTTTCTCTCTCTCCATCCCTCTGTTTGTCTGTCTCTCTCTCCCTCTCTCTGTATCTGACTCAACCTGTGAGGCTCTGTCTTCCTCTCGCCCTCTGTCTCCCTCTCCCTCTGTCTCTCCTTCTCCCTCTGTCTCTCTATCTCTCTCTCCCTCTCCCTCTGTCTCTCTCTCTCTCTCCTCTCTGCCTCAGTCTCTCTCTCTCCCTCTGTCTATCTCCCTCTGTCTGTCTCCCTCTGTCTGTCTCCCTCTGTCTGTCTCCCTCTGTCTGTCTCCCTCTGTCTGTCTCCCTCTGTCTGTCTCCCTCTGTCTGTCTCCCTCTGTCTGTCTCCCTCTGTCTGTCTCCCTCTGTCTCTCCCTCTGTCTCTCCCTCTGTCTCTCCCTCTGTCTCCCCCTCCCTCTGTCTCCCCCTCCCTCTGTCTCCCCCTCCCTCTGTCTCCCTCTCCCTCTGTCTCCCTCTCCCTCTGTCTCCCTCTCCCTCTGTCTCCCTCTCCCTCTGTCTCCCTCTCCCTGTGCCTCTCTCTGTCTCTCCCACCGTCGATCTCTGTCTCTCCCACCGTCTGTCTCTGTCTCTCCCACCGTCTGTCTCTCTCTCTCCCACCGTCTGTCTCTCTCTCTCCCACCGTCTGTCTCTCTCTCTTCCACCGTCTGTCTCTCTCTCTCCCACCGTCTGTCTCTCTCTCTCTCCCTCTGTCTGTCTCTCTCTCACCCTCCGTCTGTCTCTCTCTCTCTCTCCATCCCTCTGTCTGTCTGTCTGTCTCTCTCACTCTCCCTCTCTCTGTGTCTGTCTCTCCCTGTGAGTCTCGGTCTTCCCCTCTCCCTCTGTCTCCCTCTGCCTCTGTCTCTGCCTCTCCCTCTGTCTCTCTATCTCTCTCTCCCTCTCCCACTGTCTCTCCCTCTCCCTCTATTTCTCTCTCTCCCTCTGTCTCTCTCTCTCTCTCCCTCTGTCTCTCTCTCTCTCTCCCTCTGTCTGCCTATCTCTCTCGCTCCCGCCCTCTGTCTGTCTGTCTCTCTCACTCCCTCCCACCTTCTCTCTCTCTCCCTGTGTCTGTCTCTCCCTGTGAGTCTCTCTCTTCCACTCTCCCTCTGTCTCTCGCTCTCTCCCTCTGTCTCTCTCTCTTTCTCTCTCCCTCTGTCTCTCTCTCTCCCTCTGTCTGTCTCTCTCCCTCTCTTCCTCCCTCTGTCTGTCTGTCCCTCTCACTCTCCATCTCTCTGTGTATGTCTCTCCCTGTGAGTATCTGTCTTCCTCTCTCCCTCGGTCTCTCTCTCCCTCTGTCTCCCTATCCCTCTCCATCTGTCTCCCTCTGTCCCTCTCCCTCTGTCTCTCCCTCTCCCTCTGTCTCTCTCTCTCTCTCCCTGTGTCTCTCCCTCTCTCTGTCCCTCCCTCTGCCTGTCTCTATCTCACTCTCCCTCACTATGTCTGCCTCTCTCTCTCTGTGTCTGTCTCTACCTGTGAGTCTCTGTCTTCGTCTCTCCCTCTGTCTCTCTCTCCCTCTGTCTCTCTCTCCCTCTGTTTCTCTCTCCCTCTCCCTCTGTCTCTCTCTCTATCCCCCTCTCCCTCTGCCTCTATCTGTCTCTCTCTGTCCCTCAGTCTCTCCCTGTCCCTCTCTCCCCCTGTCTCTCTCCCCCTGTCTCTCTCCCCCTGTCTCTCTCCCCCTGTCTCTCTCCCCCTGCCTCTCTCCCCCTGCCTCTCTCCCTCTGCCTCTCTCCCTCTGCCTCTCTCCCTCTGCCTCTCTCCCTCTGTCTCTCTCCCTCTGTTTCTCTACCTCTGTCTCTCTATCTCTCTCTCCCTCCCGCTGTCTCTCCCTCCCTTTGACTCTCCCTCTGGCTCTGTCTCCCTCTGTCTGTCTCTCCCTCTGTCTGTCTCTCCCTCTGTCTGTCTCTCCCTCTGTCTGTCACTCGCTCTCCCTCCCTGCTTCTGTCTGTTCTCTCTCTCTGTGTCTGTCTTGCCCTGTGAGTCTCTGTCTTCCTCTCTCCCTCTGTCTCTCTCTCTCTCCCTCCGTCTGTCTCTCTCCCTCCGTCTGTCTCTCTCTATCTCTCCGTCTGTCTCTCTCTCACCCTGTCTGTCTCTCTCTCACCCTGTCTGTCTCTCTCTCACCCTCCGTCTGTGTGTCTCTCTCTCTCTCTCTCCCTCCCTCTGTCTGTCTGTCTCTCTCTCCCTCTCTCTGTGTCTGACTCAACCTGTGAGGCTCTGTCTTCCTCTCGCCCTCTGTCTCCCTCTCCCTCTGTCTCTCCTTCTCCCTCTGTCTCTCTATCTCTCTCTCCCTCTCCCACTGTCTCTCTCTCCCTCTGTCTCTCCCTCTCCCTCTGTCTCTCTGTTTCTCTCCCTCTGTCTCTCTCTTTCTCTCCCTCTGTCTCTCTCTCTCTCTCCCTCTGTCTCTCTCTCTCCCTCTCCCACTATCCCTCTCCCTCTGTCTCTCTCCCCTCTCCCTCTTTCTCTCCATCTCCCTGTCCCTCTGTCTCTCCTACTACCTCTGTCTCTCCCGCTGCCTCCCTCTCTCCATCTCTCTTCCTCTCTCTCTCTCTCTCTCTCTCTCTCTCCCTCCATCTGTGTCTCTCTCACCCTCCCTCTGTCTGTTTCTCTCTCTCTCCCTCCCGCAGTCTGTCTCTCTCTCTCTCTCTCTCTGTGTCTGTCTCTCCCTGTGAGTCTCTATCTACCACTCTCCCTCTGTCTCTCTGTCCCTCTGTCTCTCTCTCACCCTCTGTCTGTCTCTCTCTCTCCCTCTCTCTGTCTCGCCCTCTCTTTCTCCCTCTGTCTCTTTCTCCCTCTGTCTCTCTCTCCCTCTCTCCCTCTGTCTCTCTCCCTCTCTCCCTCTCTCCCTCTCTCCCTCAATCTCCCTCTGTCTCTCTACCTCTGTCTCTCTACCTCTGTCTCTCTACCTCTGTCTCTCTACCTCTGTCTCTCTACATCTGTCTCTCCCTCTGTCTCTCTATCTCTCTCTCCCTTTCTCTGACTCTCCCTCGCTCTGTCTCTCCCTCTCCCTCGCTCTGTCTCTCCCTCTCCCTCTGTCTGTCTCTCACTCTCCCTCTGTCTGTCTCTCACTCTCCCTCTGTCTGTCTCTCACTCTCCCTCTGTCTGTCTCTCACTCTCCCTCTGTCTGTCTCTCCCTCTCCCTCTGTCTGTCTGTCTCTCTCCCTCTGTCTGTCTCTCTCTCTCCCTCTCTCTGTCTCGCGCTCTCTCTCTCTCCCTCTGTCTCTTTCTCCCTCTGTCTCTCTCTCCCGCTCTCCCTCTGTCTCTCTCTCCCTCTCTCCCTCTGTCTCTCTCTCTCTCTCCCTCTCTCCCTCAATCTCCCTCTGTCTCTCTACCTCTGTCTCTCTACCTCTGTCTCTCTATGTCTGTCTCTCTACCTCTGTCTCTCTACATCTGTCTCTCCCTCTGTCTCTCTATCTCTCTCTCCCTTTCTCTGACTCTCCCTCGCTCTGTCTCTCCCTCTCCCTCGCTCTGTCTCTCCCTCTCCCTCGCTCTGTCTCTCCCTCTCCCTCTGTCTGTCTCTCCCTCTCCCTCTGTCTGTCTCTCACTCTCCCTCTGTCTGTCTCTCCCACTCCCTCTGTCTGTCTGTCTCTCTCCCTCTGTCTGTCTCCCTCTCTCCCTCTCTCTGTCTCGCCCTCAATCTCTCCCTCTGTCTCTCTCTCCCTCTGTCTCTTTCTCCCTCTGTCTCTCTCTCCCTCTCTCCCTCTCTCCCTCTCTCCCTCTCTCCCTCTGTCTCTCTTTCTCTCTCCATCTCTCCCTCTCTCCCTCAATCTCCCTCTGTCTCTCTACCTCTGTCTCTCTACCTCTGTCTCTCTACCTCTGTCTCTCTCCCTCTGTCTCTCCCTCTGTCTCTCTATCTCTCTCTCCCTTTCTCTGACTCTCCCTCACTCTGTCCCTCCCTCGCTCTGTCTCTCTCTCTCCCTCTGTCTCCCTCTCCCTGTGCCTCTCTCTGTCTGTCCCTCTGTCTGTCTCTCTCTCTCCCTCCCTCCTTCTGCCAGTCTCTCTCACTCTCTGTGTCTGTCTCACCCTGTGATTCTCTGTCTTCCTCTCTCCCTCTGTCTCTCTCTCTCTCCCTCTCCCTCTGCCTGTCTCTCTCTCCCTCTACCTCTGCCTCTCTCTCCATCTCCCTCTGTCTCTCTACCTCTGTCTCTCTACCTCTGTCTCTCTACCTCTGTCTCTCTACCTCTGTCTCTCTACCTCTGTCTCTCTACATCTGTCTCTCCCTCTGTCTCTCTATCTCTCTCTCCCTTTCTCTGACTCTCCCTCGCTCTGTCTCTCCCTCTCCCTCGCTCTGTCTCTCCCTCTCCCTCGCTCTGTCTCTCCCTCTCCCTCTGTCTGTCTCTCCCTCTCCCTCTGTCTGTCTCTCACTCTCCCTCTGTCTGTCTCTCCCACTCCCTCTGTCTGTCTGTCTCTCTCCCTCTGTCTGTCTCTCTCTCTCCCTCTCTCTGTCTCGCCCTCAATCTCTCCCTCTGTCTCTCTCTCCCTCTGTCTCTTTCTCCCTCTGTCTCTCTCTCCCTCTCTCCCTCTCTCCCTCTGTCTCTCTTTCTCTCTCCCTCTCTCCCTCTCTCCCTCAATCTCCCTCTGTCTCTCTACCTCTGTCTCTCTACCTCTGTCTCTCTACCTCTGTCTCTCTACCTCTGTCTCTCCCTCTGTCTCTCTATCTCTCTCTCCCTTTCTCTGACTCTCCCTCACTCTGTCCCTCCCTCGCTCTGTCTCTCTCTCTCCCTCTGTCTCCCTCTCCCTGTGCCTCTCTCTGTCTGTCCCTCTGTCTGTCTCTCTCTCTCCCTCCCTCCTTCTGCCAGTCTCTCTCACTCTCTGTGTCTGTCTCACCCTGTGATTCTCTGTCTTCCTCTCTCCCTCTGTCTCTCTCTCTCTCCCTCTCCCTCTGCCTGTCTCTCTCTCCCTCTACCTCTGCCTCACTCTCCATCTCCATCTGTCTCTCTCTCCATCTCCCTCTGTCTCCCCCTCCCTCTTTCTCTCTCACCCTCTCCCTCTTTCTCTCTCACCCTCTCCCTCTGTCCCTCTCACCCTCTCCCTCTCACCCTCTCCCTCTCACCCTCTCCCTCTCACCCTCTCCCTCTCTCTCCCTCTGTCTCTCTCTCCCTCTGTCTCTCCTCTCTGCCTCAGTCTCTCTCTCTCCCTCTGTCTCTCTCCCTCTGTCTCTACCACTTCCTCTGTCTCTCCCTCTGTCTCTCTATGTCTCTCTCCCTCCCTCTCTCCCTCCCTCTGTCTCTCCCTCCCTCTGTCTCTCCCTCCCTCTGTCTCTCCCTCGCTCTGTCTCTCCCTCGCTCTGTCTCTCCCTCGCTCTGTCTCTCCCTCGCTCTGTCTCTCCCTCGCTCTGTCTCTCCCTCGCTCTGTCTCTCCCTCGCTCTGTCTCTCCCTCGCTCTGTCTCTCCCTCGCTTTGTCTCTCCCTCGCTCTGTCTCCCTCTCCCTGTGCCTCTCTCTGTCTCTCCCTCTGTCTGTCTCTCTCTCTCCCTCCTTCTGCCTGTCTCTCTCTCTCTGTGTCTGTCTCTCCCCGTGAGTGTCTGTCTTCCTCTCTCCCTCTGTCTCTCTCTCCCTCCCTCTGTCTCTCTCTCCCTCCCTCTGTCACTCTCTCCCTCCCTCTGTCTCTCTCTCCCTCCGTCTGTCTCTCTCTCTCCCTCCATCGGTCTCTCTCTCTCTCCCTCCGTCGGTCTCTCTCTCTCTCCCTCCGTCGGTCTCTCTCTCTCTCCCTCCGTCGGTCTCTCTCTCTCTCCCTCCGTCGGTCTCTCTCTCTCTCCCTCCGTCGGTCTCTCTCTCTCTCCCTCCGTCGGTCTCTCTCTCTCTCCCTCCGTCGGTCTCTCTCTCTCTCCCTCCGTCGGTCTCTCTCTCTCTCCCTCCGTCTGTCTCTCTCTCTCTCTCCCACTGTCTGTCTCTCTCTCTCTCCCTCCGTCTGTCTCTCTCTCTCTCTCCCTCCCTCTGTCTGTCTGTCTGTCTCTCTCATTCTCCCTCTCTCTGTGTCTGTCTCTCCCTGTGAGTCTCGGTCTTCTCCTCTCCCTCTGTCTCCCTCTGCCTCTGTCTCTGCCTCTCCCTCTGTCTCTCTCTATCTCTCTCTCTCTCTCTCCCACTGTCTCTCCCTCTCCCTCTATCTCTCCCTCTCCCTCTGTCTCTCTCTCCCTCTGTCTCTCCCTCTCCCTCGCTCTGTCTCTCCCTCTCCCTCTGTCTGTCTCTCCCTCTCCCTCTGTCTGTCTCTCACTCTCCCTCTGTCTGTCTCTCCCACTCCCTCTGTCTGTCTGTCTCTCTCCCTCTGTCTGTCTCTCTCTCTCCCTCTCTCTGTCTCGCCCTCAATCTCTCCCTCTGTCTCTCTCTCCCTCTGTCTCTTTCTCCCTCTGTCTCTCTCTCCCTCTCTCCCTCTCTCCCTCTGTCTCTCTTTCTCTCTCCCTCTCTCCCTCTCTCCCTCAATCTCCCTCTGTCTCTCTACCTCTGTCTCTCTACCTCTGTCTCTCTACCTCTGTCTCTCTACCTCTGTCTCTCCCTCTGTCTCTCTATCTCTCTCTCCCTTTCTCTGACTCTCCCTCACTCTGTCCCTCCCTCGCTCTGTCTCTCTCTCTCCCTCTGTCTCCCTCTCCCTGTGCCTCTCTCTGTCTGTCCCTCTGTCTGTCTCTCTCTCTCCCTCCCTCCTTCTGCCAGTCTCTCTCACTCTCTGTGTCTGTCTCACCCTGTGATTCTCTGTCTTCCTCTCTCCCTCTGTCTCTCTCTCTCTCCCTCTCCCTCTGCCTGTCTCTCTCTCCCTCTACCTCTGCCTCACTCTCCATCTCCATCTGTCTCTCTCTCCATCTCCCTCTGTCTCCCCCTCCCTCTTTCTCTCTCACCCTCTCCCTCTTTCTCTCTCACCCTCTCCCTCTGTCCCTCTCACCCTCTCCCTCTCACCCTCTCCCTCTCTCCCTCTGTCTCTCTCTCCCTCTGTCTCTCTCTCCCTCTGTCTCTCTCTCCCTCTGTCTCTCCTCTCTGCCTCAGTCTCTCTCTCTCCCTCTGTCTCTCTCCCTCTGTCTCTACCACTTCCTCTGTCTCTCCCTCTGTCTCTCTATGTCTCTCTCCCTCCCTCTCTCCCTCCCTCTGTCTCTCCCTCCCTCTGTCTCTCCCTCCCTCTGTCTCTCCCTCCCTCTGTCTCTCCCTCCCTCTGTCTCTCCCTCGCTCTGTCTCTCCCTCGCTCTGTCTCTCCCTCGCTCTGTCTCTCCCTCGCTCTGTCTCTCCCTCGCTCTGTCTCTCCCTCGCTCTGTCTCTCCCTCGCTCTGTCTCTCCCTCGCTTTGTCTCTCCCTCGCCCTGTCTCCCTCTCCCTGTGCCTCTCTCTGTCTCTCCCTCTGTCTGTCTCTCTCTCTCCCTCCTTCTGCCTGTCTCTCTCTCTCTGTGTCTGTCTCTCCCCGTGAGTGTCTGTCTTCCTCTCTCCCTCTGTCTCTCTCTCCCTCCCTCTGTCTCTCTCTCCCTCCCTCTGTCACTCTCTCCCTCCCTCTGTCTCTCTCTCCCTCCGTCTGTCTCTCTCTCTCCCTCCGTCTGTCTCTCTCTCTCTCCCTCCGTCTGTCTCTCTCTCTCTCCCTCCGTCGGTCTCTCTCTCTCTCCCTCCGTCGGTCTCTCTCTCTCTCCCTCCGTCGGTCTCTCTCTCTCTCCCTCCGTCGGTCTCTCTCTCTCTCCCTCCGTCGGTCTCTCTCTCTCTCCCTCCATCTGTCTCTCTCTCTCTCCCTCCGTCTGTCTCTCTCTCTCTCCCTCTGTCTGTCTCTCTCTCTCTCTCCCACTGTCTGTCTCTCTCTCTCTCCCTCCGTCTGTCTCTCTCTCTCTCTCCCTCCCTCTGTCTGTCTGTCTGTCTCTCTCATTCTCCCTCTCTCTGTGTCTGTCTCTCCCTGTGAGTCTCGGTCTTCCCCTCTCCATCTGTCTCCTTCTGCCTCTGTCTCTGCCTCTCCCTCTGTCTCTCTCTATCTCTCTCTCTCTCTCTCCCACTGTCTCTCCCTCTCCCTCTATCTCTCCCTCCCCCTCTGTCTCTCTCTCCCTCCGTCTCTCTCTTTCTCTCCCTCTGTCTCTCTCTCTCTCCCTCTGTCTCTCTCTCTCTCCCTCTGTCTGCCTATCTCTCTCGCTCCCTACCTCTGTCTGTCTGTCTCTCTCACTCCCTCCCACCTTCTCTCTCTCTCCCTGTGTCTGTCTCTCCCTGTGAGTCTCTCTCTTCCACTCTCTCTCTGTCTCTTGCTCTCTCCCTCTGTCTCTCTCTCTTTCTCTCTCCCTCTGTCTGTCTCTCTCCCTCTCTTACTCCCTCTGTCTGTCTCTCTCCCTCTCTTACTCCCTCTGTCTGTCTGTCCCTCTCACTCTCCATCTCTCTGTGTATGTCTCTCCCTGAGTATCTGTCTTCCTCTCTCCCTCTGTCTCCCTATCCCTCTCACTCTGTCTCCCTATCCCTCTCACTCTGTCTCCATCTGTCCCTCTCCCTCTGTCTCTCCCTCTCCCTCTGTCTGTCTCACTCTCTCTCCCTGTGTCTCTCCGTCTCTCTGTCCCTCCCTCTGCCTGTGTCTATCTCTCTCTCCCTCACTATGTCTGCCTCTCTCTCTCTGTGTCTGTCTCTACCTGTGAGTCTCTGTCTTCGTCTCTCCCTCTGTCTCTCTCTCCCTCAGTCTCTCTATCCCTCTGTCTCTCTCTCCCTCTCCCTCTGTCTCTCTCTCTATCCCCCTCTCCCTCTGCCTCTATCTGTCTCTCCCTGTCCCTCAGTCTCTCCCTGTCCCTCAGTCTCTCCCTGTCCCTCAGTCTCTCCCTCTGTCTCTCTCCCTCTGTCTCTCTCCCTCTGTCTCTCTCCCTCTGTCTCTCTCCCTCGCTCTGACTCCCCCTCGCTCTGACTCCCCCTCGCTCTGTCTCCCCCTCGCTCTGTCTCCCTCTCGCTCTGTCTCCCTCTCGCTCTGTCTCCCTCTCGCTCTGTCTCCCTCTCGCTTTCCCTCCCTGCTTCTGTCTGTTCTCTCTCTCTGTGTCTGTCTCGCCCTGTGAGTATCTGACTCTCTCTCTCCCTCTGTCTCTCTCTCTCTCCCTCTGTCTCTCTCTCTCCCTCTGTCTCTCTCTCTCCCTCTGTCTCTCTCTCTCCCTCTGTCTCTCTCTCTCCCTCTGTCTCTCTCTCTCCCTCCGTCTCTCTCTCTCTATCCCTCCGTCTGTCTCTCTCCCTCCCTCTGTTTGTCTGTCTCTCTCTCCCTCTCTCTGTATCTGACTCAACCTGTGAGGCTCTGTCTTCCTCTCGCCCTCTGTCTCCCTCTCCCTCTGTCTCTCCTTCTCCCTCTGTCTCTCTATCTCTCTCTCCCTCTCCCTCTGTCTCTCTCTCTCTCTCCTCTCTGCCTCAGTCTCTCTCCCTCCCTCTGTCTATCTCCCTCTGTCTATCTCCCTCTGTCTATCTCCCTCTGTCTCTCTACCTCTGTCTCTCCCTCTCCCTCTGTCTATCTCCCTCTGTCTCTCTGTCTCTCTCCCTCCGTCTGTCTCTCTCTCTCCCTCCGTCTGTCTCTCTCTCTCCCTCCGTCTGTCTCTCTCTCTCCCTCCGTCTGTCTCTCTCACTCCCTCCGTCTGTCTCTCTCACTCCCTCCGTCTGTCTCTCTCTCTCCCTCCGTCTGTCTCTCTCTCTCCCACCGTCTGTCTCTCTCTCTCCCACCGTCTGTCTCTCTCTCTCTCCCTCTGTCTGTCTCTCTCTCACCCTCCGTCTGTCTCTCTCTCTCTCTCCATCCCTTTGTCTGTCTGTCTGTCTCTCTCACTCTCCCTCTCTCTGTGTCTGTCTCTCCCTGTGAGTCTCGATCTTCCCCTCTCCCTCCCTCTCCATCTGCCTCTGTCTCTGCCTCTCCCTCTGTCTCTCTAGCTCTCTCTCACTCTCCCACTGTCTCTCCCTCTCCCTCTATCTTTCCCTCTCCCTCTATCTCTCTCTCTCCCTCTGTCTCTCTCTCTCTCTCTCCCTCTGTCTCTCTCTCTCTCTCCCTCTGTCTGCCTATCTCTCTCGCTCCCTCCCTCTGTCTGTCTGTCTCTCTCACTCCCTCCCACCTTCTCTCTCTCTCCCTGTGTCTGTCTCTCCCTGTGAGTCTCTCTCTTCCACTCTCCCTCTGTCTCTCGCTCTCTCCCTCTGTCTCTCTCTCTGTCTCTCTCCCTCTGTCTCTCTCTTTCCCTCTGTCTGTCTCTCTCCCTCTCTTCCTCCCTCTGTCTGTCTGTCCCTCTCACTCTCCATCTCTCTGTGTATGTCTCTCCCTGAGTATCTGTCTTCCTCTCTCCCTCTGTCTCCCTATCCCTCTCACTCTGTCTCCCTATCCCTCTCACTCTGTCTCCCTATCCCTCTCACTCTGTCTCCCTCTGTCCCTCTCCCTCTGTCTCTCCCTCTCCCTCTGTCTGTCTCTCTCGCTCTCCCTGTGTCTCCCCCTCTCTCTGTCCCTCCCTCTGCCTGTGTCTATCTCTCTCTCCCTCACTATGTCTGCCTCTCTCTCTCTGTGTCTGTCTCTACCTGTGAGTCTCTATCTTCGTCTCTCCCTCTGTCTCTCTCTCCCTCTCCCTCTGTCTCTCTCTCTATCCCCCCCCCTCTGCCTCTATCTGTCTCTCCCTGTCCCTCAGTCTCTCCCTGTCCGTCTCTCCCTCTGTCTCTCTCCCTCTGTCTCTCTCCCTCTGTCTCTCTCCCTCTGTCTCTCTCCCTCTGTCTCTCTCCCTCCCTCTGACTCCCTGTCGCTCTGACTCCCTGTCGCTCTGTCTCCCTGTCGCTCTGTCTCCCTGTCGCTCTGTCTCCCTGTCGCTCTGTCTCCCTGTCGCTCTGTCTCCCTCTCGCTCTGTCTCCCTCTCGCTCTGTCTCCCTCTCGCTCTCCCTCCCTGCTTCTGTCTGTTCTCTCTCTCTGTGTCTGTCTCGCCCTGTGAGTATCTGTCTCTCTCTCTCCCTCTGTCTCTCTCTCTCCCTCTGTCTCTCTCTCTCTCCTTCTGTCTCTCTCTCTCTCCCTCCGTCTGTCTCTCTCTCCCTCCGTCTCTCTCTCTCTATCCCTCCGTCTCTCTCTCTCTATCCCTCCGTCTCTCTCTCTCTATCCCTCCGTCTGTCTCTCTCTCTCCCTGTCTGTCTCTCTCTTTCTCTCTCTCCCTCCCTCTGTTTGTCTGCCTCTCTCTCCCTCTCTCTGTATCTGACTCAACCTGTGATGCTCTGTCTTCCTCTCGCCCTCTGTCTCCCTCTCCCTCTGTCTCTCTTTCTCCCTCTGTCTCTCTATCTCTCTCTCCCTCTCCCTCTGTGTCTCTCTCTCTCTCTCCTCTCTGCCTCAGTCTCTCTCCCTCCCTCTGTCTATCTCCCTCTGTCTATCTCCCTCTGTCTATCTCCCTCTGTCTATCTCCCTCTGTCTATCTCCCTCTGTCTATCTCCCTCTGTCTATCTCCCTCTGTCTCTCTACCTCTGTCTCTCCCTCTCCCTCTGTCTATCTCCCTCTGTCTCTCTGTCTCTCTCCCTCGCTCTGTCTCTCCCTCGCTCTGTCTCTCCCTCGCTCTGTCTCTCCCTCGCTCTGTCTCTCCCTCGCTCTGTCTCTCCCTCGCTCTGTCTCTCCCTCGCTCTGTCTCTCCCTCGCTCTGTCTCTCCCTCGCTCTGTCTCTCCCTCGCTCTGTCTCTCCCTCGCTCTGTCTCTCCCTCGCTCTGTCTCTCCCTCGCTCTGTCTCTCCCTCGCTCTGTCTCTCCCTCGCTCTGTCTCCCTCTCCCTGTGCCTCTCTCTGTCTCTCCCTCTGTCTGTCTCTCTCTCTCCCTCCCTCCTTCTGCCTGTCTCTCTCTCTCTGTGTCTGTCTCTCCCTGTGAGTCTCTGTCTTCCTCTCTCCCTCTGTCTCTCTCTCCCTCCCTCTGTCTCTCTCTCTCCCTCCGTCTGTCTCTCTCTCTCCCTCCGTCTGTCTCTCTCTCTCCCTCCGTCTGTCTCTCTCTCTCTCCCTCTGTCTGTCTCTCTCTCACCCTCCGTCTGTCTCTCTCTCTCTCACCATCCCTCTGTCTGTCTGTCTGTCTCTCTCACTCTCCCTCACTCTGTGTCTGTCTCTCCCTGTGAGTCTCGGTCTTCCCCTCTCCATCTGTCTCCCTCTGCCTCTGTCTCTGCCTCTCCCTCTGTCTATCTTTCTCTCCCTCTCCCACTGTCTCTCCCTCCCCCTCTATCTCTCTCTCTCCCTCTGTCTCTCTCTCTCTCTCCCTCTGTCTCTCTCTCTCTCTCCCTCTGTCTCTCTCTCGCTCCCTCCCTCTGTCTGTCTGTCTCTCTCACTCCCTCCCACCTTCTCTCTCTCTCCCTGTGTCTGTCTCTCCCTGTGAGTCTCTCTCTTCCACTCTCCCTCTGTCTCTCGCTCTCTCCCTCTGTCTCTCTCTCTTTCTCTCTCCCTCTGTCTCTCTCTCCCTCTGTCTGTCTCTCTCCCTCTCTTCCTCCCTCTGTCTGTCTGTCCCTCTCACACTCCATCTCTCTGTGTATGTCTCTCCCTGTGAGTATCTGTCTTCCTCTCTCCCTCTGTCTCTCTCTACCTCTGTCTCCCTATCCCTCTCCCTCTGTCTCCCTCTGTCCCTCTCCCTCTGTCTCTCCCTCTCCCTCTGTCTCTCTCTCTCTCTCTCCCTGTGTCTCTCCCTCTCTCTGTCCCTCCCTCTGCCTGTCTCTATCTCTCTCTCTCCCTCACTATGTCTGCCTCTCTCTCTCTGTGTCTGTCTCTACCTGTGAGTCTCTGTCTTCGTCTCTCCCTCTGTCTCTCTCTCCCTCTGTCTCTCTCTCCCTCTGTCTCTCTCTCCCTCTCCCTCTGTCTCTCTCTCTCTATCCCCCTCTCCCTCTGCCTCTATCTGTCACTCTCTGTCCCTCAGTCTCTCCCTGTCCCTCTCTCCCTCTGTCTCTCTCCCTCTGTCTCTCTCCCTCTGTCTCTCTCCCTCTGTCTCTCTCCCTCTGTCTCTCTACCTCTGTCTCTCTACCTCTGTCTCTCTATCTCTCTCTCCCTCCCGCTTTCTCTCCCTCCCGCTTTCTCTCCCTCTCGCTCTGTCTCCCTCTCGCTCTGTCTCCCTCTCGCTCTGTCTCCCTCTCGCTCTGTCTCCCTCTCGCTCTGTCTGTCTCTCGCTCTGTCTGTCTCTCGCTCTCCCTCCCTGCTTCTGTCTGTTCTCTCTCTCTGTGTCTGTCTTGCCCTGTGAGTCTCTGTCTTCCTCTCTCCCTCTGTCTCTCTCTCTCTCCCTCTGTCTGTCTCTCTCCCTCCGTCTGTCTCTCTCTATCTCTCCGTCTGTCTCCCTCTCTCCCTGTCTGTCTCTCTCTCACCCTCCGTCTGTGTCTCTCTCTCTCTCTCTCCCTCCCTCTGTCTGTCTGTCTCTCTCTCCCTCTCTCTGTATCTGACTCAATCTGTGAGGCTCTGTGTTCCTCTCGCCCTCTGTCTCCCTCTCCCTCTGTCTCTCCTTCTCCCTCTGTCTCTCTATCTCTCTCTCCCTCTCCCACTGTCTCTCTCTCCCTCTCCCTCTGTCTCTCTTTCTCTCCCTCTGTCTCTCTCTCTCTCTCCCTCTGTCTCTCTCTCTCCCTCTCCCACTATCCCTATCCCTCTGTCTCTCTCCCCTCTCCCTCTTTCTCTCCATTTCCCTGTCCCTCTGTCTCTCCTACTACCTCTGTCTCTCCCACTGCCTCCCTCTCTCCATCTCTCTTCCTCTCTCACTCTCACTCTCTCTCTCTCCCTCCATCTGTGTCTCTCTCACCCTCCCTCTGTCTGTTTCTCTCTCACTCCCTCCCGCAGTCTGTCTCTCTCTCTCTCTCTCTGTGTCTGTCTCTCCCTGTGAGTCTCTATCTACCACTCTCCCTCTGTCTTTCTCTCCCTCTGTCTCTCTCTCCCTCTGTCTCTCTGTCCCTCTGTCTCTCTGTCCCTCTGTCTCTCTGTTCCTCTGTCTCCCTCTCCCTCTGTCTCGCCCTCTCCCTCTGTCTCGCCCTCTCCCTCTGTCTCTCTCTCTCCCTCTCTGTCTCTCTCTCTCCCTCTGTCTGTCTCTCTCTCTCCCTCTGTCTCTCTCTCCCTCTCTCCCTCTGTCTCTCTCTCCCTCTGTCTCTCTCTCCCTCTGTCTCTCTCTCTCTCTCCCTCTGTCTCTCTCCCTCTGTCTCTCTCCCTCTGTCTCTCTCCCTCTGTCTCTCTCCCTCTGTCTCTCTCCCTCTGTCTCTCTCCCTCTGACTCTCTCCCTCTGTCTCTCTCCCTCTGTCTCTCTCCCTCCGTCTGTCTCTCTCTCTCCCTCCGTCTGTCTCTCTCTCTCTCCCACTGTCTGTCTCTCTCTCTCTCCCTCCGTCTGTCTCTCTCTGTCTCTCCCTCCCTCTGTCTGTCTGTCTGTCTCTCTCACTCTCCCTCTCTCTGTGTCTGTCTCTCCCTGTGAGTCTCGGTCTTCTCCTCTCCCTCTGTCTCCCTCTGCCTCTGTCTCTGCCTCTCCCTCTGTCTCTCTCTATCTCTCTCTCTCTCTCTCCCACTGTCTCTCCCTCTCCCTCTATCTCTCCCTCTCCCTCTGTCTCTCTCTCCCTCTGTCTCTCTCTTTCTCTCCCTCTGTCTCTCTCTCTCTCCCTCTGTCTCTCTCTCTCTCCCTCTGTCTGCCTATCTCTCTCGCTCCCTACCTCTGTCTGTCTGTCTCTCTCACTCCCTCCCACCTTCTCTCTCTCTCCCTGTGTCTGTCTCTCCCTGTGAGTCTCTCTCTTCCACTCTCTCTCTGTCTCTTTCTCTCTCCCTCTGTCTCTCTCTCTCCCTCTGTCTGTCTCTCTCCCTCTCTTACTCCCTCTGTCTGTCTGTCCCTCTCACTCTCCATCTCTCTGTGTATGTCTCTCCCTGAGTATCTGTCTTCCTCTCTCCCTCTGTCTCCCTATCCCTCTCACTCTGTCTCCCTATCCCTCTCACTCTGTCTCCCTATCCCTCTCACTCTGTCTCCCTCTGTCCCTCTCCCTCTGTCTCTCCCTCTCCCTCTGTCTGTCTCTCTCTCTCTCCCTGTGTCTCTCCCTCTCTCTGTCCCTCCCTCTGCCTGTGTCTATCTCTCTCTCCCTCACTATGTCTGCCTCTCTCTCTCTGTGTCTGTCTCTACCTGTGAGTCTCTGTCTTCGTCTCTCCCTCTGTCTCTCTCTCCCTCAGTCTCTCTATCCCTCTGTCTCTCTCTCCCTCTCCCTCTGTCTCTCTCTCTATCCCCCTCTCCCTCTGCCTCTATCTGTCTCTCCCTGTCCCTCAGTCTCTACCTGTCCCTCAGTCTCTCCCTGTCCATCTCTCTCCCTCTGTCTCTCTCCCTCTGTCTCTCTCCCTCTGTCTCTCTCCCTCTGTCTCTCTCCCTCTGTCTCTCTCCCTCTGTCTCTCTCCCTCTCGCTGTCTCTCCCTCCCTCTGACTCCCCCTCGCTCTGACACCCCCTCGCTCTGACACCCCCTCGCTCTGACTCCCCCTCGCTCTGTCTCCCTCTCGCTCTGTCTCCCTCTCGCTCTGTCTCCCTCTCGCTCTGTCTCCCTCTCGCTCTGTCTCCCTCTCGCTCTGTCTCCCTCTCGCTCTGTCTCCCTCTCGCTCTGTCTCCCTCTCGCTCTGTCTCCCTCTCGCTCTGTCTCCCTCTCGCTCTGTCTCCCTCTCGCTCTGTCTCCCTCTCGCTCTGTCTCCCTCTCGCTCTGTCTCCCTCTCGCTCTGTCTGTTCTCTCTCTCTGTGTCTGTCTCGCCCTGTGAGTATCTGTCTCTCTCTCTCCCTCTGTCTCTCTCTCTCCCTCTGTCTCTCTCTCTCCCTCTGTCTCTCTCTCTCCCTCTGTCTCTCTCTCTCCCTCCGTCTCTCTCTCTCCCTGTCTGTCTCTCTCTTTCTCTCTCTCCCTCCCTCTGTTTGTCTGTCTCTCTCTCCCTCTCTCTGTATCTGACTCAATCTGTGAGGCTCTGTTTTCCTCTCGCCCTCTGTCTCCCTCTCCCTCTGTCTCTCCTTCTCCCTCTGTCTCTCTATCTCTCTCTCCCTCTCCCTCTGTCTCTCTCTCTCTCCTCTCTGCCTCAGTCTCTCTCCCTCCCTCTGTCTATCTCCCTCTGTCTATCTCCCTCTGTCTATCTCCCTCTGTCTATCTCCCTCTGTCTATCTCCCTCTGTCTCTCCCTCTCCCTCTGTCTCTCCCTCTGTCTCTCTGTCTCTCTCCCTCGCTCTGTCTCTCCCTCGCTCTGTCTCTCCCTCGCTCTGTCTCTCCCTCGCTCTGTCTCTCCCTCGCTCTGTCTCTCCCTCGCTCTGTCTCTCCCTCGCTCTGTCTCTCCCTCGCTCTGTCTCTCCCTCGCTCTGTCTCTCCCTCGCTCTGTCTCTCCCTCGCTCTGTCTCTCCCTCGCTCTGTCTCTCCCTCGCTCTGTCTCTCCCTCGCTCTGTCTCTCCCTCGCTCTGTCTCTCCCTCGCTCTGTCTCTCCCTCGCTCTGTCTCTC
Source organism: Isurus oxyrinchus (assembly GCA_026770705.1). NCBI lineage: Eukaryota > Metazoa > Chordata > Chondrichthyes > Lamniformes > Lamnidae > Isurus > Isurus oxyrinchus. Next base: position 7,788 of record JANJGN010004342.1, on the reverse strand, counting down.
CCTCGCTCTGTCTCTCCCTCGCTCTGTCTCTCCCTCGCTCTGTCTCTCCCTCGCTCTGTCTCTCCCTCGCTCTGTCTCTCCCTCGCTCTGTCTCTCCCTCGCTCTGTCTCTCCCTCGCTCTGTCTCTCCCTCGCTCTGTCTCTCCCTCGCTCTGTCTCCCTCTCCCTCTGTCTCCCTCTCCCTGTGCCTCTCTCTGTCTCTCCCTCTGTCTGTCTCTCTCTCTCCCTCCCTCCTTCTGCCTGTCTCTCTCTCTCTGTGTCTGTCTCTCCCTGTGAGTCTCTGTCTTCCTCTCTCCCTCTGTCTCTATCTCTCTCCCTCTGTCTCTCTCTCTCCCTCCGTCTGTCTCTCTCTCTCCCTCCGTCTGTCTCTCTCTCTCTCCCTCCGTCTGTCTCTCTCTCACCCTCCGTCTGTCTCTCTCTCTCTCTCCATCCCTCTGTCTGTCTGTCTGTCTCTCTCACTCTCCCTCTCTCTGTGTCTGTCTCTCCCTGTGAGTCTCGGTCTTCCCCTCTCCCTCTGTCTCCCTCTGCCTCTGTCTCTGCCTCTCCCTCTGTCTCTCTATCTCTCTCTCCCTCTCCCTCTGTCTCTCTCTCTCTCCCTCTGTCTCTCTCTCTCTCTCCCTCTGTCTCTCTCTCTCTCTCCCTCTGTCTCTCTCTCTCTCTCCCTCTGTCTGCCTATCTCTCTCGCTCCCTCCCTCTGTCTGTCTGTCTCTCTCATTCCCTCCCACCTTCTCTCTCTCTCCCTGTGTCTGTCTCTCCCTGTGAGTCTCTCTCTTCCACTCTCCCTCTGTCTCTCGCTCTCACCCTCTGTCTCTCTCTCTCCCTCTGTCTGTCTCTCTCCCTCTCTTCCTCCCTCTGTCTGTCTGTCCCTCTCACTCTCCATCTCTCTGTGCATGTCTCTCCCTGAGTATCTGTCTTCCTCTCTCCCTCTGTCTCCCTATCCCTCTCACTCTGTCTCCCTCTGTCCCTCTCCCTCTGTCTGTCTCTCTCTCTCTCCCTGTGTCTCTCCCTCTCTCTGTCCCTCCCTCTGCCTGTGTCTATGTCTGCCTCTCTCTCTCTGTGTCTGTCTCTACCTGTGAGTCTCTTATCTTCGTCTCTCCCTCTGTCTCTCTCTCCCTCTGTCTCTCTATCCCTCTGTCTCTCTCTCTCCCTCTCCCTCTGTCTCTCTCTCTATCCCCCTCTCCCTCTGCCTCTATCTGTCTCTCCCTGTCCCTCAGTCTCTCCCAGTCTGTCTCTCTCCCTCTGTCTCTCTCCCTCTGTCTCGCTCCCTCTGTCTCGCTCCCTCTGTCTCGCTCCCTCTGTCTCTCTCCCTCTGCCTCTCTCCCTCTGCCTCTCTCCCTCTGCCTCTCTCCCTCTGCCTCTCTCCCTCTGTCTCTCCCTCCCTCTGACTCGCCCGCGCTCTGACTCGCCCGCGCTCTGACTCGCCCGCTCTGACTCGCCCGCGCTCTGTCTCCCTCTCGCTCTGTCTCCCTCTCGCTCTGTCTCCCTCTCGCTCTGTCTCCCTCTCGCTCTGTCTCCCTCTCGCTCTGTCTCCCTCTCGCTCTCCCTCCCTGCTTCTGTCTGTTCTCTCTCTCTGTGTCTGTCTCGCCCTGTGAGTATCTGTCTCTCTCTCTCCCTCTGTCTCTCTCTCTCCCTCTGTCTCTCTCTCTCCCTCTGTCTCTCTCTCTCTCCCTCTGTCTCTCTCTCTCTCCCTCCGTCTCTCTCTCTCTCCCTCCGTCTCTCTCTCTCTCCCTCCGTCTCTCTCTCTCTCCCTCCGTCTCTCTCTCTCTCCCTCCGTCTCTCTCTCTCTCCCGCCGTCTCTCACTCTCTCCCTCCGTCTCTCTCTCTCTATCCCTCCGTCTGTCTCTCTCTCTCCCTGTCTGTCTCTCTCTTTCTCTCTCTCCCTCCCTCTGTTTGTCTGTCTCTCTCTCCCTCTCTCTGTATCTGACTCAACCTGTGAGGCTCTGTCTTCCTCTCGCCCTCTGTCTCCCTCTCCCTCTGTCTCTCCTTCTCCCTCTGTCTCTCTATCTCTCTCTCCCTCTCCCTCTGTCTCTCTCTCTCTCTCCTCTCTGCCTCAGTCTCTCTCCCTCCCTCTGTCTATCTCCCTCTGTCTAACTCCCTCTGTCTATCTCCCTCTGTCTATATCCCTCTCCCTCTGTCTCTCCCTCTGTCTCTCCCTCTGTCTCTCCCTCTGTCTCTCCCTCTGTCTCTCCCTCTGTCTCTCCCTCTGTCTCTCTCCCTCCCTCTGTCTCTCCCTCCCTCTGTCTCTCCCTCCCTCTGTCTCTCCCTCCCTCTGTCTCTCGCTCGCTCTGTCTCTCGCTCGCTCTGTCTCTCGCTCGCTCTGTCTCTCGCTCGCTCTGTCTCTCGCTCGCTCTGTCTCTCGCTCGCTCTGTCTCTCGCTCGCTCTGTCTCTCGCTCGCTCTGTCTCTCGCTCGCTCTGTCTCTCGCTCGCTCTGTCTCTCGCTCGCTCTGTCTCTCGCTCGCTCTGTCTCTCGCTCGCTCTGTCTCTCGCTCGCTCTGTCTCTCGCTCGCTCTGTCTCTCGCTCGCTCTGTCTCTCCCTCGCTCTGTCTCTCCCTCGCTCTGTCTCTCCCTCGCTCTGTCTCTCCCTCGCTCTGTCTCTCCCTCGCTCTGTCTCTCCCTCGCTCTGTCTCTCCCTCGCTCTGTCTCTCCCTCGCTCTGTCTCTCCCTCGCTCTGTCTCCCTCTCCCTCTGTCTCCCTCTCCCTGTGCCTCTCTCTGTCTCTCCCTCTGTCTGTCTCTCTCTCTCCCTGCCTCCTTCTGCCTGTCTCTCTCTCTCTGTGTCTGTCTCTCCCTGTGAGTCTCGGACTTCCCCTCTCCCTCTGTCTCCCTCTGCCTCTGTCTCTGCCTCTCCCTCTGTCTCTCTCTATCTCTCTCTCTCTCTCTCCCACTGTCTCTCCCTCTCCCTCTATCTCTCCCTCTCCCTCTGTCTCTCTCTCCCTCTGTCTCTCTCTTTCTCTCCCTCTGTCTCTCTCTCTCTCTCCCTCTGTCTCTCTCTCTCTCCCTCTGTCTGCCTATCTCTCTCGCTCCCTACCTCTGTCTGTCTGTCTCTCTCACTCCCTCCCACCTTCTCTCTCTCTCCCTGTGTCTGTCTCTCCCTGTGAGTCTCTCTCTTCCACTCTCTCTCTGTCTCTTTCTCTCTCCCTCTGTCTCTCTCTCTCCCTCTGTCTGTCTCTCTCCCTCTCTTACTCCCTCTGTCTGTCTGTCCCTCTCACTCTCCATCTCTCTGTGTATGTCTCTCCCTGAGTATCTGTCTTCCTCTCTCCCTCTGTCTCCCTATCCCTCTCACTCTGTCTCCCTATCCCTCTCACTCTGTCTCCCTCTGTCCCTCTCCCTCTGTCTCTCCCTCTCCCTCTGTCTGTCTCTCTCTCTCTCCCTGTGTCTCTCCCTCTCTCTGTCCCTCCCTCTGCCTGTGTCTATCTCTCTCTCCCTCACTATGTCTGCCTCTCTCTCTCTGTGTCTGTCTCTACCTGTGAGTCTCTGTCTTCGTCTCTCCCTCTGTCTCTCTCTCCCTCAGTCTCTCTATCCCTCTGTCTCTCTCTCCCTCTCCCTCTGTCTCTATCTCTATCCCCCTCTCCCTCTGCCTCTATCTGTCTCTCCCTGTCCCTCAGTCTCTACCTGTCCCTCAGTCTCTCCCTGTCCGTCTCTCTCCCTCTGTCTCTCTCCCTCTGTCTCTCTCCCTCTGTCTCTCTCCCTCTGTCTCTCTCCCTCTGTCTCTCTCCCTCTGTCTCTCTCCCTCTCGCTGTCTCTCCCTCCCTCTGACTCCCCCTCGCTCTGACACCCCCTCGCTCTGACTCCCCCTCGCTCTGACTCCCCCTCGCTCTGACTCCCCCTCGCTCTGTCTCCCTCTCGCTCTGTCTCCCTCTCGCTCTGTCTCCCTCTCGCTCTGTCTCCCTCTCGCTCTGTCTCCCTCTCGCTCTGTCTCCCTCTCGCTCTGTCTCCCTCTCGCTCTGTCTCCCTCTCGCTCTGTCTCCCTCTCGCTCTGTCTCCCTGCTTCTGTCTGTTCTCTCTCTCTGTGTCTGTCACGCCCTGTGAGTATCTGTCTCTCTCTCTCCCTCTGTCTCTCTCTCTCCCTCTGTCTCTTTCTCTCCCTCCGTCTCTCTCTCTCCCTGTTTGTCTCTCTCTTTCTCTCTCTCCCTCCCTCTGTTTGTCTGTCTCTCTCTCCCTCTCTCTGTATCTGACTCAATCTGTGAGGCTCTGTCTTCCTCTGGCCCTCTGTCTCCCTCTCCCTCTGTCTCTCCTTCTCCCTCTGTCTCTCTATCTCTCTCTCCCTCTCCCTCTGTCTCTCTCTCTCTCTCCTCTCTGCCTCAGTCTCTCTCCCTCCCTCTGTCTATCTCCCTCTGTCTATCTCCCTCTGTCTATCTCCCTCTGTCTATCTCCCTCTGTCTCTCCCTCTCCCTCTGTCTCTCCCTCTGTCTCTCTGTCTCTCTCCCTCCCTCTGTCTCTCCCTCGCTCTGTCTCTCCCTCCCTCTGTCTCTCCCTCCCTCTGTCTCTCCCTCGCACTGTCTCTCCCTCGCTCTGTCTCTCCCTCGCTCTGTCTCTCCCTCGCTCTGTCTCTCCCTCGCTCTGTCTCTCCCTCGCTCTGTCTCTCCCTCGCTCTGTCTCTCCCTCGCTCTGTCTCTCCCTCGCTCTGTCTCTCCCTCGCTCTGTCTCTCCCTCGCTCTGTCTCTCCCTCGCTCTGTCTCTCCCTCGCTCTGTCTCTCCCTCGCTCTGTCTCTCCCTCGCTCTGTCTCTCCCTCGCTCTGTCTCTCCCTCGCTCTGTCTCTCCCTCGCTCTGTCTCTCCCTCGCTCTGTCTCTCCCTCGCTCTGTCTCTCCCTCGCTCTGTCTCTCCCTCGCTCTGTCTCCCTCTCCCTCTGTCTCCCTCTCCCTGTGCCTCTCTCTGTCTCTCCCTCTGTCTGTCTCTCTCTCTCCCTCCCTCCTTCTGCCTGTCTCTCTCTCTCTGTGTCTGTCTCTCCCTGTGAGTCTCTGTCTTCCTCTCTCCCTCTGTCTCTCTCTCTTTCCCTCTGTCTCTCTCTCTCCCTCCGTCTGTCTCTCTCTCTCCCTCCGTCTGTCTCTCTCTCTCCCTCCGTCTGTCTCTCTCTCTCCCTCCGTCTGTCTCTCTCTCTCCCACCGTCTGTCTCTCTCTCTCTCCCTCTGTCTGTCTCTCTCTCACCCTCCGTCTGTCTCTCTCTCTCTCTCCATCCCTCTGTCTGTCTGCCTTTCTCTCTCACTCTCCCTCTCTCTGTGTCTGTCTCTCCCTGTGAGTCTCAGTCTTCCCCTCTCCCTCTGTCTCCCTCTGCCTCTGTCTCTGCCTCTCCCTCTGTCTCTCTATCTCTCTCCCTCTCCCTCTGTCTCTCTCTCTCTCCCTCTGTCTCTCTCTCTCTCTCCCTCTGTCTCTCTCTCTCTCTCCCTCTGTCTCTCTCTCTCTCCCTCTGTCTGCCTATCTCTCTCGCTCCCTCCCTCTGTCTGTCTGTCTCTCTCATTCCCTCCCACCTTCTCTCGCTCTCCCTGTGTCTGTCTCTCCCTGTGAGTCTCTCTCTTCCACTCTCCCTCTGTCTCTCGCTCTCACCCTCTGTCTCTCTCTCTCCCTCTGTCTGTCTCTCTCCCTCTCTTCCTCCCTCTGTCTGTCTGTCCCTCTCACTCTCCATCTCTCTGTGTATGTCTCTCCCTGAGTATCTGTCTTCCTCTCTCCCTCTGTCTCCCTATCCCTCTCACTCTGTCTCCCTCTGTCCCTCTCCCTCTGTCTCTCCCTCTCCCTCTGTCTGTCTCTCTCTCTCTCCCTGTGTCTCTCCCTCTCTCTGTCCCTCCCTCTGCCTGTGTCTATGTCTGCCTCTCTCTCTCTGTGTCTGTCTCTACCTGTGAGTCTCTATCTTCGTCTCTCCCTCTGTCTCTCTCTCCCTCTGTCTCTCTCTCCCTCTGTCTCTCTCTCCCTCTGTCTCTCTCTCCCTCTGTCTCTCTATCCCTCTGTCTCTCTCTCCCTCTCCCTCTGTCTCTCTCTCTATCCCCCTCTCCCTCTATCTGTCTCTCCCTGTCCCTCAGTCTCTCCCAGTCCGTCTCTCCCTCTGTCTCTCTCCCTCTGTCTCTCTCCCTCTGCCTCTCTCCCTCTGCCTCTCTCCCTCTGCCTCTCTCCCTCTGCCTCTCTCCCTCTGCCTCTCTCCCTCTGCCTCTCTCCCTCCCTCTGACTCGCCCGCGCTCTGACTCCCCCTCGCTCTGACTCCCCCTCGCTCTGACTCCCCCTCGCTCTGTCTCCCTCTCGCTCTGTCTCCCTCTCGCTCTGTCTCCCTCTCGCTCTGTCTCCCTCTCGCTCTGTCTCCCTCTCGCTCTCCCTCCCTGCTTCTGTCTGTTCTCTCTCTCTGTGTCTGTCTCGCCCTGTGAGTATCTGTCTCTCTCTCTACCTCTGTCTCTCTCTCTCTCCCTCTGTCTCTCTCTCTCTCCCTCGGTCTCTCTCTCTCTCCCTCCGTCTCTCTCTCTCTCCCTCCGTCTCTCTCTCTATCCCTCCGTCTGTCTCTCTCTCTCCCTGTCTGTCTCTCTCTTTCTCTCTCTCCCTCCCTCTGTTTGTCTGTCTCTCTCTCCCTCTCTCTGTATCTGACTCAACCTGTGAGGCTCTGTCTTCCTCTGGCCCTCTGTCTCCCTCTCCCTCTGTCTCTCCTTCTCCCTCTGTCTCTCTATCTCTCTCTCCCTGTCCCTCTGTCTCTCTCTCTCTCTCCTCTCTGCCTCAGTCTCTCTCCCTCCCTCTGTCTATCTCCCTCTGTCTATCTCCCTCTGTCTATCTCCCTCTGTCTATCTCCCTCTGTCTCTCTACCTATGTCTCTCCCTCTCCCTCTATCTCTCCCTCTGTCTCTCCCTCTGTCTCTCCCTCTGTCTCTCCCTCTGTCTCTCCCTCTGTCTCTCTATGTCTCTCTCCCTCCCTCTGTCTCTCCCTCCCTCTGTCTCTCCCTCCCTCTGTCTCTCCCTCCCTCTGTCTCTCGCTCGCTCTGTCTCTCGCTCGCTCTGTCTCTCGCTCGCTCTGTCTCTCGCTCGCTCTGTCTCTCGCTCGCTCTGTCTCTCGCTCGCTCTGTCTCTCGCTCGCTCTGTCTCTCCCTCGCTCTGTCTCTCCCTCGCTCTGTCTCTCCCTCGCTCTGTCTCTCCCTCTCCCTCTGTCTCTGTCTCCCTCTCCCTGTGCCTCTCTCTGTCTCTCCCTCTGTCTGTCTCTCTCTCTCCCTGCCTCCTTCTGCCTGTCTCTCTCTCTCTGTGTCTGTCTCTCCCTGTGAGTCTCGGTCTTCCCCTCTCCCTCTGTCTCCCTCTGCCTCTGTCTCTGCCTCTCCCTCTGTCTCTCTCTATCTCTCTCTCTCTCTCTCCCACTGTCTCTCCCTCTCCCTCTATCGCTCCCTCTCCCTCTGTCTCTCTCTCCCTCTGTCTCTCTCTTTCTCTCCCTCTGTCTCTCTCTCTCTCCCTCTGTCTCTCTCTCTCTCTCCCTCTGTCTGCCTATCTCTCTCGCTCCCTACCTCTGTCTGTCTGTCTCTCTCACTCCCTCCCACCTTCTCTCTCTCTCCCTGTGTCTGTCTCTCCCTGTGAGTCTCTCTCTTCCACTCTCTCTCTGTCTCTTTCTCTCTCCCTCTGTCTCTCTCTCTCCCTCTGTCTGTCTCTCTCCCTCTCTTACTCCCTCTGTCTGTCTGTCCCTCTCACTCTCCATCTCTCTGTGTATGTCTCTCCCTGAGTATCTGTCTTCCTCTCTCCCTCTGTCTCCCTATCCCTCTCACTCTGTCTCCCTATCCCTCTCACTCTGTCTCCCTCTGTCCCTCTCCCTCTGTCTCTCCCTCTCCCTCTGTCTGTCTCT
>JANJGN010004341.1:0-34225 GCA_026770705.1 Isurus oxyrinchus | reverse complement strand
AAACCAGGCTCAACAGAGGCAAACAGACTTCAACAGAGGCAAACAGTGTTCAACAGAGGCAAACAGTGTTCAACAGTGGCAAACAGTGTTACACAGAGGCAAACAGTGTCACACAGAGGCAAACAGTGTCACACAGAGGCAAACAGTGTCACACAGAGGCAAACAGTGTCACACAGAGGCAAACAGTGTTAAACAGTGTTAACCAATGATAAGCAGAGGCAAACAGAGGCAAACAGAGGAAAACAGAGTGAAACAGAGGATAACAGAGTGAAACAGAGGCAAACAGAGTGAAACAGAGGCAAACAGAGTGAAACAGAGGCAAACAGCGTGAAACAGAGGCAAACAGCGTGAAACAGAGGCAAACAGCGTGAAACAGAGGCAAACAGCGTGAAACAGAGGCAAACAGCGTGAAAACAGAGGCAAACAGAGTGAAACAGAGGCAAACAGACTTAAACAGAGGCAAACAGACTTAAACAGAGGCAAACAGACTTAAACAGAGGCAAACAGACTTAAACAGAGGCAAACAGACTTAAACAGAGGCAAACAGACTTAAACAGAGGCAAACACACTTAAACAGAGGCAAACAGACTTAAACAGAGGCAAACAGACTTAAACAGAGGCAAACACACTTAAACAGAGGCAAACACACTTAAACAGAGGCAAACACACTTAAACAGAGGAAAACACACTTAAACAGAGGCAAACACACTTAAACAGAGGCAAACACACTTAAACAGAGGCAGCACACTTAAAAAGAGCAAACAGACTTAAACAGAGGCAAAAAGACTTAAACAGAGGCAAACAGACTTAAACAGAGGCAAACAGACTAAACAGAGGCAAACAGACTTAAACAGAGGCAAACAGGCTTAACAGAGGCAAACAGACTTAAACAGAGGCAAACAGACTTAAACAGAGGCAAACAGACTTAAACAGAGGCAAACAGACTTAAACAGAGGCCAAACAGACTTAAACAGAGGCAAACACAACTTAAACAGAGGCAAACACCTTAAACAGAGGCAAACACACTTAAACAGAGGCAAACACACTTAAACAGAGGCAAACACACTTAAACAGAGGCAAACAGACTTAAACAGAGGCAAACAGACTTAAACAGAGGCAAACACACTTAAACAGATGCAAACACACTTAAACAGAGGCAAACACACTTAAACAGAGGCAAAACACACTTAAACAGAGGCAAACACACTTAAACAGAGGCAAACAGACTTAGACAGAGGCAGACGAATTAAACAGAGGCAGACGGACTTAAACAGAGGCAAACGGACTTAAACAGAGGCAAACGGACTTAAACAGAGGCAAACGGACTTAAACAGAGGCAAACGGACTTAAACAGAGGCAAACAGACTTAAACAGAGGCAAACACACTTAAACAGAGGCAAACACACTTAAACAGAGGCAAACACACTTAAACAGAGGCAAACACTTAAACAGAGGCAAACAGATTTAAACAGAGGCACACAGTCTTAAACAGAGGCAAACAGTCTTAAACAGAGGCAAACAGAGGTAAACAGAGTTAGACAGACTTAAACAGAGGCAAACAGACTTAAATAGACTAAACAGAGGCAAACAGATTCAAACAGAGTAAAACAGATTCAAACAGAGTGAAACAGAGGCAAACAGACGGAAACAGAGTTCAACAGAGGCAAACAGAGTTCAACAGAGGCAAACCGAGATAAACAGTGGCAAACCGAGATAAACAGTGGCAAACCGAGTTAAACAGAGGCAAACCGGGTTAAACAGAGGCAAACCGAGTTAAAACAGAGGCAAACCGAGGTTAAACAGAGGCAAACCGAGTTAAACAGAGGCAAACCGAGTTAAACAGAGGCAAACAGTGCTAAACAGAGGCAAACAGTGCTAAACAGAGGCAAACAGTGCTAACAGAGGCAAACAGTGCTAAACAGAGGCAAACAGTGTTACACGGAGGCAAACAGTGTTACACAGAGGCAAACAGTGTTAAACAAAGTCAAACAGAGGTAAACAGTGTTAAACAGATGCAAACAGTGTTAAACAGTGTTAAACAGTGTTAACCAATGTTAACCAATGTTAACCAATATTAACCAATGTTAACCAGAGGCAAACAGAGGCAAACAGAGGCAAACAGAGGCAAACACACATAAATAGACTTAAACAGAGGCAAACAGACTTAAACAGAGGCAAACAGACTTAAACAGAGGCAAACAGACTTAAACAGAGGCAAACAGACTTAAACAGAGGCAAACAGACTTAAAACAGAGGCAAACAGGACTTAAACAGAGGCAAACACACTTAAACAGAGGCAAACACACTTAAACAGAGGCAAACACACTTAAACAGAGGCAAACACACTTAAACAGAGGCAAACACACTTAAACAGAGGCAAACACACTTAAACAGAGGCAAACACACTTAAACAGAGGCAAACACACTTAAACAGAGGCAAACACACTTAAACAGAGGCAAACACACTTAAACAGAGGCAAACACACTTAAATAGAGGCAAACACACTTAAACAGAGGCAAACACTTAAACAGAGGCAAACAGACTTAAACAGAGGCACACAGACTTAAACAGAGGCAAACAGACTTAAACAGAGGCAAACAGAGGTAAACAGAGTTAGACAGACTAAACAGAGGCAAACAGACTTAAATAGACTTAACAGAGGCAAACAGATTCAAACAGAGTTAAACAGATTCAAACAGAGTGAAACAGAGGCAAACAGACGGAAACAGAGTTCAACAGAGGCAAGAGAGTTCAACAGAGGCAAACCGAGTTAAACAGTGGCAAACCGAGTTAAACAGAGGGAAACCGAGTTAAACAGAGGCAAACCGAGTTAAACAGAGGCAAACCGAGTTAAACAGAGGCAAACAGTGCGAAACAGAGGCAAACAGTGCTAAACAGAGGCAAACAGTGCTAAACAGAGGCAAACAGTGCTAAACAGAGGCAAACAGTGTTACACGGAGGCAAACAGTGTTACACGGAGGCAAACAGTGTTACACAGAGGCAAAAGGTGTTAAAGAAAGGCAAACAGAAGTAAACAGTGTTAAACAGATGCAAACAGTGTTAAACAGTGTTAAACAGTGTTAACCAATGTTAACCAATGTTAACCAATGTTAACCAGAGGCAAACAGAGGCAAACAGAGGCAATCAGAGGCAAACAGAGGCAAACAGAGGCAAACAGAGGCAAACACACATAAACAGACTTAAACAGAGGCAAACAGACTTAAACAGAGGCAAACACACTTAAACAGAGGCAAACACATTTAAACAGAGGCAAACACACTTAAACAGAGGCAAACACACTTAAACAGAGGCAAACACACTTAAACAGAGGCAAACACACTTAAACAGAGGCAAACAGAGGCAAACAGAGGCAAACAGAGGCAACAGAGGCAAACAGAGGCAAACAGAGGCAAACAGAGGCAAACAGAGGCAAACAGAGGCAAACACACATAAACAGACTTAAACAGAGGCAAACAGACTTAAACAGAGGCAAACACACTTAAACAGAGGCAAACACATTTAAACAGAGGCAAACACACTTATACAGAGGCAAACACACTTAAATAGAGGCAAACAGACTTAAACAGAGGCAAACAGACTTAAACAGAGGCAAACAGACTTAAACAGAGGCAAAAAGACTTAAACAGAGGCAAAAAGACTTCAACAGAGGCAAACAGAGTTCAACAGAGGCAAGCAGAGTTCAACAGAGGCAAACAGAGTTCAACAGAGGCAAACAGAGTTCAACAGAGGCAAACAGAGTTCAACAGAGGCAAACAGATTCAAACAGATGCAAACAGACTTAAACAGAGGCAAAACAGTGTTCAACAGAGGCAAACCGAGTTAAACAGAGGCAAACAGTGTTACACAGAGGCAAACAGTGTTACACAGAGGCAAACAGTGTTACACAGAGGCAAACAGATGTAAACAGTGTTAAACAGAGGCAAACAGTGTTAAACAGTGTTAACCAATGTTAAGCAGAGGCAAACAGAGGCAAACAGAGGCAAACAGAGGCAAACAGAGGCAAACAGATGCAAACAGAGGCAAACAGAGGCAAACAGAGGCAAACAGAGGCAAACAGAGGCAAACAGAGGCAAACACACATAAACAGACTTCAGCAGAGGCAAACAGACTTCAACAGAGGCAAACAGACTTCAACAGAGGCAAACAGACTTCAACAGAGGCAAACAGACTTCAACAGAGGCAAACAGACTTCAACAGAGGCAAACAGTGTTCAACAGAGGCAAACAGTGTTCAACAGAGGCAAACAGTGTTCAACAGAGGCAAACAGTGTTCAACAGAGGCAAACAGTGTTCAACAGAGGCAAACAATGTTACACAGAGGCAAACAGTGTCACACAGAGGCAAACAGTGTCACACAGAGGCAACAGTGTCACACAGAGGCAAACAGTGTCACAAAGAGACAGACAGTGTCACACAGAGACAGACAGTGTCACACAGAGGCAAACAGTGTTAAACAAAGGCTAACAGAGGTAAGCAGTGTTAAACAGAGGCAAAAATTGTTAAACAGTGTTAACCAATGTTAAGCAGAGGCAAACAGAGGCAAACAGAGGAAAACAGAGTGAAACAGAGGAAAACAGAGTGAAACAGAGTGAAACAGAGGAAAACAGAGTGAAACAGAGGCAAACAGAATGAAACAGAGGCAAACAGAGTGAAACAGAGGCAAATAGAGTGAAACAGAGGCAAACAGAGTGAAACAGAGGCAAACAGACTTAAACAGAGGCAAACAGACTTAAACAGAGGCAAACAGACTTAACAGAGGCAAACAGAGTGAAACAGAGGCACACAGAGTGAAACAGAGGCAAACAGAGTGAAACAGAGGCAAACAGAGTGAAACAGAGGCAAACAGAGTGAAACAGAGGCAAACAGAGTGAAACAGAAGCAAACAGACTTAAACAGAGGCAAACAGACTTAAACAGAGGCAAACAGACTTAAACAGAGGCAAACACACTTAAACAGAGGCAAACACACTTAAACAGAGGCAAACACACTTAAACAGAGGCAAACACACTTAAACAGAGGCAAACACACTTAAACAGAGGCAAACACACTTAAACAGAGGCAAACACACTTAAACAGAGGCAAACACACTTAAACAGAGGCAAACACACTTAAACAGAGGCAAACACACTTAAACAGAGGCAAACACACTTAAACAGAGGCAAACACACTTAAACAGAGGCAAACACACTTAAACAGAGGCAAACAGATTGAAACAGAGGCAAACACACTTAAACAGAGGCAAACACACTTAAACAGAGGCAAACAGAGGCAACCCAAGCAAACAGAGGCAAACAGAGGCAAACAGAGGCAAACCGAGTTAAACAGAGGCAAACCGAGTTAAACAGAGGCAAACCGAGTTAAACAGAGGCAAACAGTGCTAAACAGAGGCAAACAGTGCTAAACAGAGGCAAACAGTGTGACACAGAGGCAAACAGTGTGACACAGAGGCAAACAGTGTGACACAGAGGCAAACAGTGTTACACAGAGGCAAACAGTGTTACACAGAGGCAAACCAGTGTTAAACAAGGCAAACAGAGGTATACAGTGTTAAACAGTGTTAACCAATGTTAACCAATGTTAAACAGAGGCAAACAGAGGCAAACAGAGGCAAACAGAGGCAAACAGAGGCAAACAGAGGCAAACAGAGGCAAACAGAGGCAAGCAGAGGCAAGCAGAGGCAAACACACTTAAACAGAGGCAAACACACTTAAGCAGAGGCAAACACACTTAAACAGAGGCAAACACACTTAAACAGAGGCAAACAGACTTAAACAGAGGCAAACAGACTTAAACAGAGGCAAACAGACTTAAACAGAGGCAAACAGAGGTAAACAGTGTTAAACAGAGGCAAACAGTGTTAAACAGTGTTAAACAGTGTTAAACAGTGTTAAACAGTGTTAACCAATGTTAAGCAGAGGCAAACAGAGGCAAACAGAGGCAAACAGAGGCAAACAGAGGCAAACAGAGGCAAACACACATAAACAGTCTTCAACAGAGGCAAACAGACTTCAACAGAGGCAAACAGACTTCAACAGAGGCAAACAGACTTCAACAGAGGCAAACAGACTTCAACAGAGGCAAACAGACTTCAACAGAGGCAAACAGTGTTCAGCAGAGGCAAACAGTGTTCAACAGAGGCAAACAATGTTACACAGAGGCAAACAATGTTACACAGAGGCAAACAGTGTCACACAGAGGCAAACAGTGTCACACAGAGGCAAACAGTGTCACACAGAGGCAAACAGTGTCACACAGAGACAGACAGTGTCACACAGAGGCAAACAGTGTTAAACAAAGGCTAACAGAGGTAAGCAGTGTTAAACAGAGGCAAACAGTGTTAAACAGTGTTAACCAATGTTAAGCAGAGGCAAACAGAGGCAAACAGAGGAAAACAGAGTGAAACAGAGGAAAACAGAGTGAAACAGAGGAAAACAGAGTGAAACAGAGGAAAACAGAGTGAAACAGAGGCAAACAGAATGAAACAGAGGCAAACAGAGTGAAACAGAGGCAAACAGAGTGAAACAGAGGCAAACAGAGTGAAACAGAGGCAAACAGACTTAAACAGAGGCAAACAGACTTAAACAGAGGCAAACACACTTAAACAGAGGCAAACACACTTAAACAGAGGCAAACAGACTCAAACAGAGGCAAACAGACTGAAACAGAGGCAAACAGACTGAAACAGAGGCAAACAGAGTGAAACAGAGGCAAACAGATTGAAACAGAGGCAAACAGAGTGAAACAGAGGCAAACAGAGTGAAACAGAGGCAAACAGAGTGAAACAGAGGCAAACAGACTTAAACAGAGGCAAACAGACTTAAACAGAGGCAAACACACTTAAACAGAGGCAAACAGACTTAAACAGAGGCAAACAGACTTAAACAGAGGCAAACAGACTTAAACAGAGGCAAACAGACTTAAACAGAGGCAAACAGACTTAAACAGAGGCAAACACACTTAAACAGAGGCAAACACACTTAAACAGAGGCAAACACACTTAAACAGAGGCAAACACACTTAAACAGAGGCAAACACTTAAACAGAGGCAAACACACTTAAACAGAGGCAAACACACTTAAACAGAGGCAAACACACTTAAACAGAGGCATACACACTTAAACAGAGGCAAACACACTTAAACAGAGGCAAACACACTTAAACAGAGGCAAACACACTTAAACAGAGGCAAACACACTAAACAGAGGCAAACACACTTAAACAGAGGCAAACACACTTAAACAGAGGCAAACAGACTTAAACAGAGGCAAACACACTTAAACAGAGGCAAACAGACTTAAACAGAGGCAAACAGACTTAAACAGAGGCAAACACACTTAAACAGAGGCAAACAGACTTAAACAGAGGCAAACAGACTTAAACAGAGGCAAACAGTGCTAAACAGAGGCAAACAGTGCTAAACAGAGGCAAACAGTGTGACTCAGAGGCAAACAGTGTGACACAGAGGCAAACAGTGTGACACAGAGGCAAACAGTGTGACACAGAGGCAAACAGTGTTACACAGAGGCAAACAGTGTTAAACAAAGGCAAACAGAGGTATACCGTGTTAAACAGTGTTAACCAATGTTAACCAATGTTAAACAGATGCAAACAGAGGCAAACAGAGGCAAACAGAGGCAAACAGAGGCAAACAGAGGCAAACAGAGGCAAACATAGGCAAACAGAGGCAAACAGAGGCAAACAGAGTTCAACAGATGCAAACAGATTTCAACAGAGGCAAACCGAGTTAAACAGAGGCAAACCGAGTTAAACAGAGGCAAACCGAGTTAAACAGAGGCAAACAGTGCTAAACAGAGGCAAACAGTGCTAAACAGAGGCAAACAGTGTTACACAGAGGCAAACAGTGTGACACAGAGGCAAACAGTGTTAAACAAAGGCAAACAGAGGTAAACAGTGTTAAACAGTGTTAACCAATGTTAACCAATGTTAACCAATGTTAACCAATGTTAACCAATGTTAACCAATGGCAAACAGAGGCAAACAGAGGCAAACAGAGGCAAACAGAGGCAAACAGACTTAAACAGAGGCAAACAGACTAAACAGAGGCAAACACACTTAAACAGAGGCAAACACATTTAAACAGAGGCAAACACATTTAAACAGAGGCAAACACACTTAAACAGAGGCCAGCACACTTAAACAGAGGCAAACAGACTTAAACAGAGGCAAACAGACTTAAACAGAGGCAACAGACTTAAACAGAGGCAAACAGACTTAAACAGAGGCAAACAGACTTAAACAGAGGCAAACAGATTTCAACAGAGGCAAACAGAGTTCAACAGAGGCAAACAGAGTTCAACAGAGGCAAGCAGTGTTCAACAGAGGCAAACCGAGTTAAACAGAGGCAAACAGTGCTAAACAGAGGCAAACAGTGTTACACAGAGGCAAACAGTGTTACACAGAGGCAAACAGTGTTACACAGAGGCAAACAGTGTTACACAGAGGCAAACAGTGTTACACAGAGGCAAACAGTGTTACACAGAGGCAAACAGTGTTACACAGAGGCAAACAGAGGCAAACAGTGTTAAACAGTGTTAACCAATGTTAAGCAGAGGCAAACAGAGGCAAACAGAGGCAAACAGAGGCAAACAGAGGCAAACAGTGTCACACAGAGGCAAACAGTGTCACACAGAGGCAAACAGTGTTAAACAAAGGCAAACAGAGGTAAGCAGTGTTAAACAGAGGCAAACAGTGTTAAACAGTGTTAACCAATGTTAAGCAGAGCAAACAGAGGCAAACAGAGTGAAACAGAGTGAAACAGAGCGAAACAGAGTGAAACAGAGTGAAACAGAGGAAAACAGAGTGAAACAGAGGCAACCAGAGTGAAACAGAGGCAACCAGAGTGAAACAGAGGCAACCAGAGTGAAACAGAGGCAACCAGAGTGAAACAGAGGCAAACAGACTTAAACAGAGGCAAACAGACTTAAACAGAGGCAAACAGACTTAAACAGAGGCAAACAGACTTAAACAGAGGCAAACAGACTTAAACAGAGGCAAACAGACTTAAACAGAGGCAAACAGACTTAAACAGAGGCAAACACACTTAAACAGAGGCAAACACACTTAAACAGAGGCAAACACACTTAAACAGAGGCAAACACACTTAAACAGAGGCAAACAGACTTAAACAGAGGCAAACAGACTTAAACAGAGGCAAACAGACTTAAACAGAGGCAAACAGACTTAAACAGAGGCAAACAGATTTCAACAGAGCAAACAGAGTTCAACAGAGGCAAACAGAGTTCAACAGAGGCAAGCAGTGTTCAACAGAGGCAAACCGAGTTAAACAGAGGCAAACAGTGCTAAACAGAGGCAAACAGTGTTACACAGAGGCAAACAGTGTTACACAGAGGCAAACAGAGGCAAACAGAGGCAAACAGTGTTACACAGAGGCAAACAGTGTTAAACAGTGTTAACCAATGTTAAGCAGAGGCAAACAGAGGCAAACAGAGGCAAACAGAGGCAAACAGACTTAAACAGAGGCAAACAGACTTAAACAGAGGCAAACAGACTTAAACAGAGGCAAACAGACTTAAACAGATGCAAACAGACTTAAACAGAGGCAACAGACTTAAACAGAGGCAAACAGACTTAAACAGAGGCAAACAGACTTAAACAGAGGCAAACAGACTTAAACAGAGGCAAACAGACTTAAACAGAGGCAAACACACTTAAACAGAGGCAAACACACTTAAACAGAGGCAAACACACTTAAACAGAGGCAAACACACTTAAACAGAGGCAAACACACTTAAACAGAGGCAAACACACTTAAACAGAGGCAAACACACTTAAACAGAGGCAAACGGACTTAAACAGAGGGCAAACGGACTTAAACAGAGGCAAACGGACTTAAACAGAGGCAAACAGAGGCAAACAGAGGCAAACAGAGGCAAACAGAGGCAAACAGAGGCAAACAGAGGCAAACAGATTTAAACAGAGGCAAACCGAGTTAAACAGAGCAAACCGAGTTAAACAGAGGCAAACCGAGTTAAACAGAGGCAAACCGAGTTAAACAGAGGCAAACCGAGTTAAACAGAGGCAAACAGTGCTAACAGAGGCAAACAGTGTGACACAGAGGCAAACAGTGTGACACAGAGGCAAACAGTGTGACACAGAGCCAAACAGTGTTACACAGAGGCAAACAGTGTTACACAGAGGCAAACAGTGTTAAACAAAGGCAAACAGTGTTAAACAAAGGCAAACAGAGGTAAACAGTGTTAAACAGTGTTAACCAATGTTAACCAATGTTAAACAGAGTTCAACAGAGGCAAACAGAGTTCAACAGAGGCAAACAGAGTTCAACAGAGGCAAACAGAGTTCAACAGAGGCAAACAGAGTTCAACAGAGGCAAACAGAGTTCAACAGAGGCAAACAATGTTAAACAGAGGCAAACAGTGCTAAACATAGGCAAACAGTGTTAAACAGAGGCAAACAGTGTTACACAGAGGCAAACAGTGTTAAACAAAGGTAAAAACAGGTAAACAGTGTTAAACAGAGGCAAACAGTGTTAAACAGTGTTAACCAATGTTAAGCAGAGGCAAACAGAGGCAAACAGAGGCAAACAGAGGCAAACAGAGGCAAACAGAGGCAAACAGAGGCAAACAGACTTAAACAGACTTAAAAAGAGGCAAACAGACTTAAACAGAGGCAAACAGAGTGAAACAGAGGCAAACAGAGTGAACAGAGGCAAACAGAGTGAAACAGAGGCAAACAGAGTGAAACAGAGGCAAACAGACTTAAACAGAGGCAAACAGACTTAAACAGACTTAAACAGAGGCAGAGTCAAGCAGACTTAAACAGAGGCAAACAGACTTAAACAGACTTAAACAGACTTAAACAGACTTAAACAGAGGCAGAGTCAAGCAGACTTAAACAGAGGCAAACAGTCTTAAACAGAGGCAAACAGACTTAAACAGAGGCAAACAGACTTAAACAGAGGCAAACAGTCTTAACAGAGGCAAACAGAGTGAAACAGAGGCAAACAGAGTGAAACAGAGGCAAACAGACTTAAACAGAGGCAAACAGAGGACAAACAGAGGCAAACAGAGGCAAACAGAGGCAAACAGAGGCAAACAGAGGCAAACAGAGGCAAACAGAGGCAAACAGAGTTCAACAGAGGCAAACAGATTTAAACAGAGGCAAACCGAGTTAAACAGAGGCAAACCGAGTGAAACAGAGGCAAACCGAGTTAAACAGAGGCAAACCGAGTTAAACAGAGGCAAACCGAGTTAAACAGAGGCAAACCGAGTTAAACAGAGGCAAACAGTGCTAAACAGAGGCAAACAGTGCTAAACAGAGGCAAACAGTGTGACACCGAGGCAAACAGTGTGACACAGAGGCAAACAGTGTGACACAGAGGCAAACAGTGTTACACAGAGGCAAACAGTGTTACACAGAGGCAAACAGTGTTAAACAAAGGCAAACAGAGGTATACAGTGTTAAACAGTGTTAACCAATGTTATCCAATGTTAACCAATGTTAAACAGAGGCAAACAGAGGCAAACAGAGGCAAACAGAGGCAAACAGAGGCAAACAGAGGCAAACAGAGGCAAACACACTTAAACAGAGGCAAACACACTTAAACAGAGGCAAACACACTTAAACAGAGGCAAACACACTTAAACAGAGGCAAACACACTTAAACAGAGGCAAACACACTTAAACAGAGGCAAACACACTTAAACA
The DNA here is from genome assembly GCA_026770705.1 of Isurus oxyrinchus. Taxonomy (NCBI): domain Eukaryota; kingdom Metazoa; phylum Chordata; class Chondrichthyes; order Lamniformes; family Lamnidae; genus Isurus; species Isurus oxyrinchus. Next base: position 22,498 of record JANJGN010004341.1, on the reverse strand, counting down.
GAGGCAAACATACTTAAACAGAGGCAAACACACTTAAACAGAGGCAAACACACTAAAACAGAGGCAAACAGACTTACCAGAGGCAAACAGACTTAAACAGAGGCAAACAGACTTAAACAGAGGCAAACACACTTAAACAGAGGCAAACACACTTAAACAGAGGCAAACAGATTTAAACAGAGGCAAACAGATTTAAACAGAGGCAAACAGACTTAAACAGAGGCAAACAGACTTAAACAGAGGCAAACAGACTTAAACAGAGGCAAACAGACTTAAACAGAGGCAACAGAGGCAAACAGACTTAAACAGAGGCAAACAGAGGTAAACAGAGTTAGACAGACTTAAACAGAGGCAAACAGACTTAAATAGACTTAAACAGAGGCATACAGATTCAAACAGAGTTAAACAGATTCAAACAGAGTGAAACAGAGGCAAACAGACTGAAACAGAGTTCAACAGAGGCAAACAGAGTTCAACAGAGGCAAACCGAGTTAAAAAGAGGCAAACCGAGTTAAACAGAGGCAAACAGACTTAAACAGAGGCAAACCGAGTTAAACAGAGGCAAACAGACTTAAACAGAGGCACACAGGCTTAAACAGAGGCAAACAGACTTAAACAGAGGCAAACAGAGTTAGACAGATTAAACAGAGGCAAACAGACTTAAATAGACTTAAACAGAGGCATACAGATTCAAACAGAGTTAAACAGATTCAAACAGAGTGAAACAGAGGCAAACAGACTGAAACAGAGTTCAACAGAGGCAAACAGAGTTCAACAGAGGCAAACCGAGTTAAACAGAGGCAAACAGTGCTAAACAGAGGCAAACAGTGCTAAACAGAGGCAAACAGTGTTACACAGAGGCAAACAGTGTTACACAGAGGCAAACAGAGTTAAACAAAGGCAAACAGAGGTAAACAGTGTTAAACAGTGTTAACCAATGTTAACCAATGTTAACCAATGTTAAACAGAGGCAAACAGAGGCAAACAGAGGCAAACAGAGGCAAACAGAGGCAAACAGAGGCAAACAGAGGCAAACACATATAAACAGACTTAAACAGAGGCAAAACACATTTAAACAGAGGCAAACACACTTAAACAGAGGCAAACACACTTAAACAGAGGCAAACACACTTAAATAGAGGCAAACACACTTAAATAGAGGCAAACACACTTCAATAGAGGCAAACAGACTTAAACAGAGGCAAACAGACTTAAACAGAGGCAAACAGACTTAAACAGAGGCAAACAGACTTAAACAGAGGCAAACAGAGTTCAACAGAGGCAAACAGAGTTCAGCAGAGGCAAACAGAGTTCAACAGAGGCAAACAGAGTTCAACAGAGGTAAACAGATTCAAACAGATGCAAACCGACTTAAACAGAGGCAAACAGTGTTCAACAGAGGCAAACCGAGTTAAACAGAGGCAAACAGTGCTAAACAGAGGCAATCCGAGTTAAACAGAGGCAAACAGTGCTAAACAGAGGCAAACAGTGTTAAACAGAGGCAAACAGTGTTACACAGAGGCAAACAGTGTTACACAGAGGCAAACAGTGTTACACAGAGGCAAACAGTGTTACACAGAGGCAAACAGTGTTACACAGAGGCAAACAGTGTTAAACAGTGTTAACCAATGTTAAGCAGAGGCAAACAGAGGCAAACAGAGGCAAACAGAGGCAAACAGAGGCAAACAGATGCAAACAGAGGCAAACAGAGGCAAAAAGAAATAAACAGAGGCAAACACACTTAAACAGAGGCAAACACACTTAAACAGAGGCAAACACACTTAAACAGAGGCAAACACACTTAAACAGAGGCAAACACACTTAAACAGAGGCAAACACACTTAAACAGAGGCAAACACACTTAAACAGAGGCAAACACACTTAAACAGAGGCAAACACACTTAAACAGAGGCAAACACACTTAAACAGAGGCAAACACATTTAAACAGAGGCAAACACACTTAAACAGAGGCAAACACACTTAAACAGAGGCAAACACACTTAAACAGAGGCAAACACACTTAAACAGAGGCAAACAGACTTAAACAGAGGCAAACAGACTTAAACAGAGGCAAACAGAGTTCAACAGAGGCAAACAGAATTCAACAGAGGCAAACAGAGTTCAACAGAGGCAAACAGATTCAAACAGATGCAAACAGACTTAAACAGAGGCAAACAGTGTTCAACAGAGGCAAATGAAGTTAAACAGAGGCAAACAGTGCTAAACAGATGCAAACAGTGTTACACAGAGGCAAACAGTGTTACACAGAGGCAAACAGTGTTACACAGAGGCAAACAGTGTTACACAGAGGCAAACAGTGTTACACAGAGGCAAACAGTGTTACACTGAGGCAAACAGTGTTACACAGAGGCAAAAAGTGTTACACAGAGGCAAAAAGTGTTAAACAGAGGCAAACAGAGGCAAACAGAGGCAAACAGAGGCAAACAGAGGCAAACAGAGGCAAACAGAGGCAAACAGAGGCAAACAGAGGCAAACAGATGCAAACAGAGGCAAACAGAGGCAAACAGAGGCAAACAATGTCACACAGAGGCAAACAGTGTCACACAGAGGCAAACAGTGTCAAACAAAGGCAAACAGAGGTAAGCAGTGTTAAACAGAGGCAAACAGTGTTAAACAGTGTTAACCAATGTTAAGCAGAGGCAAACAGAGGCAAACAGAGGCAAACAGAGTGAAACAGAGGCAACCAGAGTGAAACAGAGGCAACCACAATGAAACAGAGGCAACCAGAGTGAAACAGAGGCAAACACACTTAAACAGAGGCAAACACACTTAAACAGAGGCAAACACACTTAAACAGAGGCAAACACACTTAAACAGAGGCAAACACACTTAAACAGAGGCAAACACACTTAAACAGAGGCAAAAACACTTAAACAGAGGCAAAAACACTTAAACAGAGGCAAACACACTTAAACAGAGGCAAACACACTTAAACAGAGGCAAACACACTTAAACAGAGGCAAACACACTTAAACAGAGGCAAACACACTTAAACAGAGGCAAACACACTTAAACAGAGGCAAACACACTTAAACAGAGGCAAACACACTTAAACAGAGGCAAACACACTTAAACAGAGGCAAACACACTTAAACAGAGGCAAACACACTTAAACAGAGGCAAACACACTTAAACAGAGGCAAACACACTTAAACAGAGGCAAACACACTTAAACAGAGGCAAACACACTTAAACAGAGGCAAACACACTTAAACAGAGGCAAACGGACTTAAACAGAGGCAAACGGACTTAAACAGAGGCAAACGGACTTAAACAGAGGCAAACGGACTTAAACAGAGGCAAACGGACTTAAACAGAGGCAAACAGAGGCAAACAGAGGCAAACAGAGGCAAACAGAGGCAAACAGAGGCAAACAGAGTTAAACAGAGGCAAACCGAGTTAAACAGAGGCAAACCGAGTTAAACAGAGGCAAACCGAGTTTAAACAGAGGCAAACCGAGTTAAACAGAGGCAAACAGAGTTAAACAGAGGCAAACCGAGTTAAACAGAGGCAAACAGAGTTAAACAGAGGCAAACAGTGCTAAACAGAGGCAAACAGTGTGAGACAGAGGCAAACAGTGTGACACAGAGGCAAACAGTGTGACACAGAGGGAAACAGTGTTAAACAAAGGCAAACAGAGGTAAACAGTGTTAAACAGTATTAACCAATGTTAACCAATGTTAAACAGAGGCAAACAGAGGCAAACAGAGTTCAACAGAGGCAAACAGAGTTCAACAGAGGCAAACAGAGTTCAACAGAGGCAAACAGAGTTCAACAGAGGCAAACAGAGTTCAACAGAGGCAAACAGAGTTCAACAGAGGCAAACAGAGTTCAACAGAGGCAAACAGTGTTCAACAGAGGCAAACAATGTTAAACAGAGGCAAACAGTGCTAAACATAGGCAAACAGTGTTAAACAGAGGCAAACAGTGTTACACAGAGGCAAACAGTGTTAAACAAAGGTAAACACAGGTAAACAGTGTTAAACAGAGGCAAACAGTGTTAAAACAGTGTTAAACAGTGTTAACCAATGTTAAGCAGAGGCAAACAGAGGCAAACAGAGGCAAACAGAGGCAAACAGAGGCAAACAGAGGCAAACAGAGGCAAACAGAGGCAAACAGAGGCAAACAGAGGCAAACAGAGGCAAACAGAGGCAAACAGAGGCAAACAGAGTGAAACAGAGGCAAACAGACTTAAACAGAGGCAATCAGACTTAAACAGAGGCAATCAGACTTAAACAGAGGCAAACAGACTTAAACAGAGGCAAACAGACTTAAACAGACTTAAACAGACTTAAACAGACTTAAACAGAGGCAGTGTCAAGCAGACTTAAACAGAGGCAAACAGACTTAAACAGACTTAAACAGACTTAAACAGACTTAAACAGAGGCAGAGTCAAGCAGACTTAAACAGAGGCAAACAGTCTTAAACAGAGGCAAACAGACTTAAACAGAGGCAAACAGACTTAAACAGAGGCAAACACACTTAAACAGAGGCAAACACACTTAAACAGAGGCAAACACACTTAAACAGAGGCAAACACACTTAAACAGAGGCAAACACACTTAAACAGAGGCAAACACACTTAAACAGAGGCAAACACACTTAAACAGAGGCAAACACACTTAAACAGAGGCAAACACATTTAAAACAGAGGCAAACACACTTAAACAGAGGCAAACACACTTAAACAGAGGCAAACACACTTAAACAGAGGCAAACACACTTAAACAGAGGCAAACAGACTTAAACAGAGGCAAACAGACTTAAACAGAGGCAAACAGAGTTCAACAGAGGCAAACAGAATTCAACAGAGGCAAACAGAGTTCAACAGAGGCAAACAGATTCAAACAGATGCAAACAGACTTAAACAGAGGCAAACAGTGTTCAACAGAGGCAAATGAAGTTAAACAGAGGCAAACAGTGCTAAACAGATGCAAACAGTGTTACACAGAGGCAAACAGTGTTACACAGAGGCAAACAGTGTTACACAGAGGCAAACAGTGTTACACTGAGGCAAACAGTGTTAAACAGAGGCAAAAAGTGTTAAACAGTGTTAACCAATGTTAAACAGAGGCAAACAGAGGCAAACAGAGGCAAACAGAGGCAAACAGAGGCAAACAGAGGCAAACAGATGCAAACAGAGGCAAACAGAGGCAAACAGAGGCAAACAGAGGCAAACAGAGGCAAACAATGTCACACAGAGGCAAACAGTGTCACACAGAGGCAAACAGTGTCAAACAAAGGCAAACAGAGGTAAGCAGTGTTAAACAGAGGCAAACAGTGTTAAACAGTGTTAACCAATGTTAAGCAGAGGCAAACAGAGGCAAACAGAGGCAAACAGAGTGAAACAGAGGCAACCAGAGTGAAACAGAGGCAACGAGAATGAAACAGAGGCAACCAGAGTGAAACAGAGGCAAACACACTTAAACAGAGGCAAACACACTTAAACAGAGGCAAACACACTTAAACAGAGGCAAACAGAGGCAAACAGAGGCAAACACACTTAAACAGAGGCAAACACACTTAAACAGAGGCAAACACACTTAAACAGAGGCAAACACACTTAAACAGAGGCAAACACACTTAAACAGAGGCAAACACACTTAAACAGAGGCAAACACACTTAAACAGAGGCAAACACACTTAAACAGAGGCAAACATACTTAAACAGAGGCAAACACACTTAAACAGAGGCAAACACACTAAAACAGAGGCAAACAGACTTACCAGAGGCAAACAGACTTAAACAGAGGCAAACAGACTTAAACAGAGGCAAACACACTTAAACAGAGGCAAACACACTTAAACAGATGCAAACAGATTTAAACAGAGGCAAACAGACTTAAACAGAGGCAAACAGACTTAAACAGAGGCAAACAGACTTAAACAGAGGCAAACAGACTTAAACAGAGGCAAACAGACTTAAACAGAGGCAAACAGAGGTAAACAGAGTTAGACAGACTTAAACAGAGGCAAACAGACTTAAATAGACTTAAACAGAGGCATACAGATTCAAACAGAGTTAAACAGATTCAAACAGAGTGAAACAGAGGCAAACAGACTGAAACAGAGTTCAACAGAGGCAAACAGAGTTCAACAGAGGCAAACCGAGTTAAAAAGAGGCAAACCGAGTTAAACAGAGGCAAACCGAGTTAAACAGAGGCAAACAGACTTAAACAGAGGCAGACAGACTTAAACAGAGGCAAACAGACTTAAACAGAGGCACACAGGCTTAAACAGAGGCAAACAGACTTAAACAGAGGCAAACAGAGTTAGACAGATTAAACAGAGGCAAACAGACTTAAATAGACTTAAACAGAGGCATACAGATTCAAACAGAGTTAAACAGATTCAAACAGAGTGAAACAGAGGCAAACAGACTGAAACAGAGTTCAACAGAGGCAAACAGAGTTCAACAGAGGCAAACCGAGTTAAACAGAGGCAAACAGTGCTAAACAGAGGCAAACAGTGCTAAACAGAGGCAAACAGTGTTACACAGAGGCAAACAGTGTTACACAGAGGCAAACAGAGTTAAACAAAGGCAAACAGAGGTAAACAGTGTTAAACAGTGTTAACCAATGTTAACCAATGTTAACCAATGTTAACCAATGTTAAACAGAGGCAAACAGAGGCAAACAGAGGCAAACAGAGGCAAACAGAGGCAAACAGAGGCAAACACATATAAACAGACTTAAACAGAGGCAAACACATTTAAACAGAGGCAAACACACTTAAACAGAGGCAAACACACTTAAACAGAGGCAAACACACTTAAACAGAGGCAAACACACTTAAACAGAGGCAAACACACTTAAATAGAGGCAAACACACTTCAATAGAGGCAAACACACTTCAATAGAGGCAAACAGACTTAAACAGAGGCAAACAGACTTAAACAGAGGCAAACAGACTTAAACAGAGGCAAACAGACTTAAACAGAGGCAAACAGAGTTCAACAGAGGCAAACAGAGTTCAGCAGAGGCAAACAGAGTTCAACAGAGGCAAACAGAGTTCAACAGAGGCAAACAGATTCAAACAGATGCAAACCGACTTAAACAGAGGCAAACAGTGTTCAACAGAGGCAAACCGAGTTAAACAGAGGCAAACAGTGCTAAACAGAGGCAATCCGAGTTAAACAGAGGCAAACAGTGCTAAACAGAGGCAAACAGTGTTAAACAGAGGCAAACAGTGTTACACAGAGGCAAACAGTGTTACACAGAGGCAAACAGTGTTACACAGAGGCAAACAGTGTTACACAGAGGCAAACAGTGTTACACAGAGGCAAACAGTGTTACACAGAGGCAAACAGTGTTAAAACAGTGTTAACCAATGTTAAGCAGAGGCAAACAGAGGCAAACAGAGGCAAACAGAGGCAAACAGAGGCAAACAGAGGCAAACAGAGGCAAACAGAGGCAAACAGAGGCAAACAGAGGCAAACAGATGCAAACAGAGGCAAACAGAGGCAAAAAGAAATAAACAGAGGCAAACACACTTAAACAGAGGCAAACACACTTAAACAGAGGCAAACACACTTAAAACAGAGGCAAACACACTTAAACAGAGGCAAACACACTTAAACAGAGGCAAACACACTTAAACAGAGGCAAACACACTTAAACAGAGGCAAACACACTTAAACAGAGGCAAACACACTTAAACAGAGGCAAACACACTTAAACAGAGGCAAACACACTTAAACAGAGGCAAACAGACTTAAACAGAGGCAAACAGAGTTCAACAGAGGCAAACAGAATTCAACAGAGGCAAACAGAGTTCAACAGAGGCAAACAGATTCAAACAGATGCAAACAGACTTAAACAGAGGCAAACAGTGTTCAACAGAGGCAAATGAAGTTAAACAGAGGCAAACAGTGCTAAACAGATGCAAACAGTGTTACACAGAGGCAAACAGTGTTACACAGAGGCAAACAGTGTTACACAGAGGCAAACAGTGTTACACAGAGGCAAACAGTGTTACACAGAGGCAAACAGTGTTACACTGAGGCAAACAGTGTTACACAGAGGCAAAAAGTGTTAAACAGTGTTAACCAATGTTAAACAGAGGCAAACAGAGGCAAACAGAGGCAAACAGAGGCAAAACAGAGGCAAACAGAGGCAAACAGAGGCAAACAGAGGCAAACAGATGCAAACAGAGGCAAACAGAGGCAAACAGAGGCAAACAGAGGCAAACAGAGGCAAACAATGTCACACAGAGGCAAACAGTGTCACACAGAGGCAAACAGTGTCAAACAAAGGCAAACAGAGGTAAGCAGTGTTAAACAGAGGCAAACAGTGTTAAACAGTGTTAACCAATGTTAAGCAGAGGCAAACAGAAGCAAACAGAGGCAAACAGAGTGAAACAGAGGCAACCAGAGTGAAACAGAGGCAACCAGAATGAAACAGAGGCAACCAGAGTGAAACAGAGGCAAACACACTTAAACAGAGGCAAACACACTTAAACAGAGGCAAACAGAGGCAAACACACTTAAACAGAGGCAAACACACTTAAACAGAGGCAAACACACTTAAACAGAGGCAAACACACTTAAACAGAGGCAAACACACTTAAACAGAGGCAAACACACTTAAACAGAGGCAAACACACTTAAACAGAGGCACACAGACTTAAACAGAGGCAAACAGAGGCAAACAGAGGCAAACAGAGGCAAACAGAGGCAAACAGAGGCAAACAGAGGCAAACAGAGGCAAACAGAGGCAAACAGATTTAAACAGAGGCAAACCGAGTTAAACAGAGGCAAACCGAGTTAAACAGAGGCAAACCGAGAACAGAGGCAAACAGTGCTAAACAGAGGCAAACAGTGCTAAACAGAGGCAAACAGTGCTAAACAGAGGCAAACAGTGTGACACCGAGGCAAACAGTGTGACACAGAGGCAAACAGTGTTACACAGAGGCAAACAGTGTTACACAGAGGCAAACAGTGTTAAACAAAGGCAAACAGAGGTATACAGTGTTAAACAGTGTTAACCAATGTTAACCAATGTTAAACAGAGGCAAACAGAGGCAAACAGAGGCAAACAGAGGCACACAGAGGCACACAGAGGCACACAGAGGCACACAGAGGCAAACAGAGGCAAACAGAGGCAAACAGAGGCAAACACACTTAAACAGAGGCAAACACTCTTAAACAGAGGCAAACACACTTAAACAGAGGCAAACACACTTAAACAAGAGGCAAACACACTTAAACAGAGGCAAACACACTTACCAGAGGCAAACAGACTTAAACAGAGGCAAACAGACTTAAACAGAGGCAAACAGATTTAAACAGAGGCAAACACACTTAAACAGAGGCAAACATATTTAAACAGAGGCAAACAGACTTAAACAGAGGCAAACAGACTTAAACAGAGGCAAACAGACTTAAACAGAGGCAAACAGACTTAAACAGAGGCAAACAGAGGTAAACAGAGTTAGACAGACTGAAACAGAGGCAAACAGACTTAAATAGACTTAAACAGAGGCATACAGATTCAAACAGAGTTAAACAGATTCAAACAGACTTAAACAGAGGCAAACAGACTGAAACAGAGTTCAACAGAGGCAAACAGATTTCAACAGAGGCAAACCGAGTTAAACAGAGGCAAACCGAGTTAAACAGAGGCAAACAGACTTACACAGAGGCAAACAGACTTAAACAGAGGCAAACAGACTTAAACAGAGGCAAACAGACTTAAACAGAGGCACACAGACTTAAACAGAGGCAAACAGACTTAAACAGAGGCAAACAGACTTAAACAGAGGCAAACAGAGGTAAACAGAGTTAGACAGATTAAACAGAGGCAAACAGACTTAAATAGACTTAAACAGAGGCATACAGATTCAAACAGAGTTAAACAGATTCAAACAGAGTGAAACAGAGGCAAACAGACTGAAACAGAGTTCAACAGAGGCAAACAGAGTTCAACAGAGGCAAACCGAGTTAAACAGAGGCAAACCGAGTTAAACAGAGGCAAACCGAGTTAAACAGAGGCAAACAGTGCTAAACAGAGGCAAACAGTGCTAAACAGAGGCAAACAGTGTTACACAGAGGCAAACAGTGTTACACAGAGGCAAACAGTGTTAAACAAAGGCAAACAGAGGTAAACAGTGTTAAACAGTGTTAACCAATGTTAACCAATGTTAACCAATGTTAACCAATGTTAACCAATGTTAACCAATGTTAAACAGAGGCAAACAGAGGCAAACAGAGGCAAACAGAGGCAAACAGAGGCAAACACATCTAAACAGACTTAAACAGAGGCAAACACATTTAAACAGAGGCAAACACACTTAAACAGAGGCAAACACACTTAAACAGAGGCAAACACACTTAAATAGAGGCAAACACACTTAAACAGAGGCAAACAGACTTAAACAGAGGCAAACAGACTTAAACAGAGGCAAACAGACTTAAACAGAGGCAAACAGATTTCAACAGAGGCAAACAGAGTTCAACAGAGGCAAACAGAGTTCAACAGAGGCAAACAGATTCAAACAGATGCAAACCGACTTAAACAGAGGCAAACAGTGTTACACAGAGGCAAACAGTGTTAAACAAAGGCAAACAGAGGTATACAGTGTTAAACAGTGTTAACCAATGTTAACCAATGTTAAACAGAGGCAAACAGAGGCAAACAGAGGCAAACAGAGAAACACAGAGGCACACAGAGGCAAACAGAGGCAAACAGAGGCAAACAGAGGCAAACACACTTAAACAGAGGCAAACACTCTTAAACAGAGGCAAACACACTTAAACAGAGGCAAACACACTTAAACAGAGGCAAACACACTTAAACAGAGGCAAACACACTTAAACAGAGGCAAACAGACTTACCAGAGGCAAACAGACTTAAACAGAGGCAAACAGACTTAAACAGATGCAAACAGATTTAAACAGAGGCAAACACACTTAAACAGAGGCAAACAGACTTAAACAGAGGCAAACAGACTTAAACAGAGGCAAACACACTTAAACAGAGGCAAACACACTTAAACAGAGGCAAACACACTTAAACAGAGGCAAACACACTTAAACAGAGGCAAACAGAGGTAAACAGAGTTAGACAGACTGAAACAGAGGCAAACAGACTTAAATAGACTTAAACAGAGGCATACAGATTCAAACAGAGTTAAACAGATTCAAACAGACTTAAACAGAGGCAAACAGACTGAAACAGAGTTCAACAGAGGCAAACAGATTTCAACAGAGGCAAACCGAGTTAAACAGAGGCAAACCGAGTTAAACAGAGGCAAACAGACTTACACAGAGGCAAACAGACTTAAACAGAGGCAAACAGACTTAAACAGAGGCAAACAGACTTAAACAGAGGCACACAGACTTAAACAGAGGCAAACAGACTTAAACAGAGGCAAACAGACTTAAACAGAGGCAAACAGAGGTAAACAGAGTTAGACAGATTAAACAGAGGCAAACAGACTTAAATAGACTTAAACAGAGGCATACAGATTCAAACAGAGTTAAACAGATTCAAACAGAGTGAAACAGAGGCAAACAGACTGAAACAGAGTTCAACAGAGGCAAACAGAGTTCAACAGAGGCAAACCGAGTTAAACAGAGGCAAACCGAGTTAAACAGAGGCAAACCGAGTTAAACAGAGGCAAACAGTGCTAAACAGAGGCAAACAGTGCTAAACAGAGGCAAACAGTGTTACACAGAGGCAAACAGTGTTACACAGAGGCAAACAGTGTTAAACAAAGGCAAACAGAGGTAAACAGTGTTAAACAGTGTTAACCAATGTTAACCAATGTTAACCAATGTTAACCAATGTTAAACAGAGGCAAACAGAGGCAAACAGAGGCAAACAGAGGCAAACAGAGGCAAACACATCTAAACAGACTTAAACAGAGGCAAACACATTTAAACAGAGGCAAACACACTTAAACAGAGGCAAACACACTTAAACAGAGGCAAACACACTTAAATAGAGGCAAACACACTTAAACAGAGGCAAACAGACTTAAACAGAGGCAAACAGACTTAAACAGAGGCAAACAGACTTAAACAGAGGCAAACAGATTTCAACAGAGGCAAACAGAGTTCAACAGAGGCAAACAGAGTTCAACAGAGGCAAACAGATTCAAACAGATGCAAACCGACTTAAACAGAGGCAAACAGTGTTACACAGAGGCAAACAGTGTTAAACAAAGGCAAACAGAGGTATACAGTGTTAAACAGTGTTAACCAATGTTAACCAATGTTAAACAGAGGCAAACAGACGCAAGCAGAGGCAAACAGAGGCACACAGAGGCAAACAGAGGCAAACAGAGGCAAACACACTTAAACAGAGGCAAACACACTTAAACAGAGGCAAACACACTTAAACAGAGGCAAACACACTTAAACAGAGGCAAACACACTTAAACAGAGGCAAACACACTTAAACAGAGGCAAACACACTTAAACAGAGGCAAACAGACTTACCAGAGGCAAACAGACTTAAACAGAGGCAAACAGACTTAAACAGAGGCAAACAGACTTAAACAGAGGCAAACAGACTTAAACAGAGGCAAACAGAGGTAAACAGAGTTAGACAGACTGAAACAGAGGCAAACAGACTTAAATAGACTTAAACAGAGGCATACAGATTCAAACAGAGTTAAACAGATTCAAACAGAGTGAAACAGAGGCAAACAGACTGAAACAGAGTTCAACAGAGGCAAACAGAGTTCAACAGAGGCAAACCGAGTTAAACAGAGGCAAACCGAGTTAAACAGAGGCAAACAGACTTACACAGAGGCAAACAGACTTAAACAGAGGCAAACAGACTTAAACAGAGGCAAACAGACTTAAACAGAGGCAAACAGACTTAAACAGAGGCACACAGACTGAAACAGAGGCAAACAGACTTAAACAGAGGCAAACAGAGGTAAACAGAGTTAGACAGATTAAACAGAGGCAAACAGACTTAAATAGACTTAAACAGAGGCATACAGATTCAAACAGAGTTAAACAGATTCAAACAGAGTGAAACAGAGGCAAACAGACTGATACAGAGTTCAACAGAGGCAAACCGAGTTAAACAGAGGCAAACCGAGTTAAACAGAGGCAAACAGTGCTAAACAGAGGCAAACAGTGCTAAACAGAGGCAAACAGTGTTACACAGAGGCAAACAGTGTTACACAGAGGCAAACAGTGTTAAACAAAGGCAAACAGAGGTAAACAGTGTTAAACAGTGTTAAACAGTGTTAACCAATGTTAACCAATGTTAACCAATGTTAACCAATGTTAACCAATGTTAACCAATGTTAACCAATGTTAAACAGAGGCAAACAGAGGCAAACAGAGGCAAACAGAGGCAAACAGAGGCAAACACATCTAAACAGACTTAAACAGAGGCAAACACATTTAAACAGAGGCAAACACACTTAAACAGAGGCAAACACACTTAAACAGAGGCAAACACACTTAAATAGAGGCAAACAGACTTAAACAGAGGCAAACAGACTTAAACAGAGGCAAACAGACTTAAACAGAGGCAAACAGACTTAAACAGAGGCAAACAGATTTCAACAGAGGCAAACAGAGTTCAACAGAGGCAAACAGAGTTCAACAGAGGCAAACAGATTCAAACAGATGCAAACCGACTTAAACAGAGGCAAACAGTGTTCAACAGAGGCAAACCGAGTTAAACAGAGGCAAACCGAGTTAAACAGAGGCAATCCGAGTTAAACAGAGGCAAACACACTTAAACAGAGGCAAACACACTTAAACAGAGGCAAACACACTTAAACAGAGGCAAACACACTTAAACAGAGGCAAACGGACTTAAATAGACTTAAACAGTGGCATACAGATTCAAACAGAGTTAAACAGATTCAAACAGAGTTCAACAGAGGCAAACAGACTGAAACAGAGTTCAACAGAGGCAAACAGAGTTCAACAGAGGCAAACCGAGTTAAACAGAGGCAAACCGAGTTAAACAGAGGCAAACCGAGTTAAACAGAGGCAAACAGTGCTAAACAGAGGCAAACAGTGCTAAACAGAGGCAAACAGTGTTACACAGAGGCAAACAGTGTTACACAGAGGCAAACAGTGTTACACAGAGGCAAACAGTGTTACACAGAGGCAAACAGAGGTAAACAGTGTTAAACAGTGTTAACCAATGTTAAGCAGAGGCAAACAGAGGCAAACAGAGGCAAACAGAGGCAAACAGAGGCAAACAGATGCAATCAGAGGCAAACAGAGGCAAGAAGAAATAAACAGAGGCAAACAGACTTAAACAGAGGCAAACCGAGTTAAACAGAGGCAAACAGTGCTAAACAGAGGCAAACAGTGCTAAACAGAGGCAAACAGTGTGACACAGAGGCAAACAGTGTTACACAGAGGCAAACAGTGTTACACAGAGGCAAACAGAGGTAAACAGTGTTAAACAGTGTTAACCAATGTTAAGCAGAGGCAAACAGAGGCAAACAGAGGCAAACAGAGGCAAACAGATGCAATCAGAGGCAAACAGAGGCAAGAAGAAATAAACAGAGGCAAACAGACTTAAACAGAGGCAAACACACTTAAACAGAGGCAAACACACTTAAACAGAGGCAAACACACTTAAACAGAGGCAAACACACTTAAACAGAGGCAAACACACTTAAACAGAGGCAAACACACTTAAACAGAGGCAAACACACTTAAACAGAGGCAAACACACTTAAACAGATGCAAACACACTTAAACAGAGGCAAACACATTTAAACAGAGGCAAACACACTTAAACAGAGGCAAACACACTTAAACAGAGGCAAACACACTTAAACAGAGGCAAACACACTTAAACAGATGCAAACAGACTTAAACAGAGGCAAACAGACTTAAACAGAGGCAAACAGAGTTCAACAGAGGCAAACAGAATTCAACAGAGGCAAACAGAGTTCAACAGAGGCAAACAGAGTTCAACAGAGGCAAACAGATTCAAACAGATGCAAACAGACTTAAACAGAGGCAAACAGTGTTCAACAGAGGCAAACCAAGTTAAACAGAGGCAAACAGTGCTAAACAGATGCAAACAGTGTTACACAGAGGCAAACAGTGTTACACAGAGGCAAACAGTGTTACACAGAGGCAAAAAGTGTTAAACAGTGTTAACCAATGTTAAGCAGAGGCAAACAGAGGCAAACAGAGGCAAACAGAGGCAAACAGAGGCAAACAGAGGCAAACAGAGGCAAACAGAGGCAAACAGAGGCAAACAGAGGCAAACAGTGTCACACAGAGGCAAACAGTGTCACACAGAGGCAAACAGTGTCACACAGAGGCAAACAGTGTCACACAGAGGCAGCAGTGTCAAACAAAGGCAAACAGAGGTAAGCAGTGTTAAACAGAGGCAAACAGTGTTAAACAGTGTTAACCAATGTTAAGCAGAGGCAAACAGAGGCAACCAGAGTGAAAACAGAGGCAACCAGAGTGAAACAGAGGCAACCAGAGTGAAACAGAGGCAACCATAGTGAAACAGAGGCAACCACACTTAAACAGAGGCAAACACACTTAAACAGAGGCAAACACACTTAAACAGAGGCAAACACACTTAAACAGAGGCAAACACACTTAAACAGAGGCAAACACACTTAAACAGAGGCAAACACACTTAAACAGAGGCAAACACACTTAAACAGAGGCAAACACACTTAAACAGAGGCAAACACACTTAAACAGAGGCAAACACACTTAAACAGAGGCAAACACACTTAAACAGAGGCAAACACACTTAAACAGAGGCAAACGGACTTAAACAGAGGCAAACGGACTTAAACAGAGGCAAACGGACTTAAACAGAGGCAAACGGACTTAAACAGAGGCAAACGGACTTAAACAGAGGCAAACGGACTTAAACAGAGGCAAACAGACTTAAACAGAGGCAAACAGACTTAAACAGACTTAAACAGAGGCAAACAGAGGCAAACAGAGGCAAACAGAGGCAAACAGAGGCAAACAGAGGCAAACAGAGGCAAACAGATTTAAACAGAGGCAAACCGAGTTAAACAGAGGCAAGCCGAGTTAAACAGAGGCAAACCGAGTTAAACAGAGGCAAACAGTGTTACACAGAGGCAAACAGTGTTAAACAAAGGCAAACAGAGGTAAACAGTGTTAAACAGTGTTAACCAATGTTAACCAATGTTAAACAGAGGCAAACAGAGTTCAACAGAGGCAAACAGAGTTCAACAGAGGCAAACAGAGTTCAACAGAGGCAAACAGAGTTCAACAGAGGCAAACAGAGTTCAACAGAGGCAAACAATGTTAAACAGAGGCAAACAGTGCTAATCATAGGCAAACAGTGTTAAACAGAGGCACAGAGTGTTACACAGAGGCAAACAGTGTTAAACAAAGGTAAACACAGGTAAACAGTGTTAAACAGAGGCAAACAGTGTTAAACAGTGTTAACCAATGTTAAGCAGAGGCAAACAGAGGCAAACAGAGGCAAACAGAGGCAAACAGAGGCAAACAGAGGCAAACAGAGGCAAACAGAGGCAAACAGAGGCAAACAGAGGCAAACAGACTTAAACAGAGGCAAACAGAGTGAAACAGAGGCAAACAGACTTAAACAGAGGCAAACAGACTTAAACAGAGGCAAACAGACTTAAACAGAGGCAAACAGACTTAAACAGACTTAAACAGACTTAAACAGACTTAAACAGACTTAAACAGACTTAAACAGACTTAAACAGACTTAAACAGACTTAAACAGAGGCAGAGTCAAGCAGATTAAACAGAGGCAAACAGACTAAAACAGAGGCAAACAGACTTAAACAGAGGCAAACAGACTTAAACAGAGGCAAACAGACTTAAACAGAGGCAAACAGACTTAAACAGAGGCAAACAGACTTAAACAGAGGCAAACAGAGTGAAACAGAGGCAAACAGATTGAAACAGAGGCAAACAGATTGAAACAGAGGCAAACACACTTAAACAGAGGCAAACACACTTAAACAGAGGCAAACACACTTAAACAGAGGCAAACACACTTAAACAGAGGCAAACACACTTAAACAGAGGCAAACACACTTAAACAGAGGCAAACACACTTAAACAGAGGCAAACACACTTAAACAGAGGCCAGCAGACTTAAACAGAGGCAAACAGACTGAAACAGAGGCAAACAGACTGAAACAGAGGCAAACAGAGGCAAACCGAGTTAAATAGACTTAAACAGAGGCAAACAGAGGCAACCAGAGTTAAACAGAGGCAAACAGAGTGAAAGAGAGGCAAACAGAGTGAAAGCGAGGCAAACAGAGTGAAACAGAGGCAAACAGAGTGAAACAGAGGCAAACAGAGGCGAAAAGACTTAAACAGAGGCAAACTGACTTAAAAAGAGGCAAAAAGACTTAAACAGAGGCAAACAGAATTAAACAGAGGCAAACAGAGTGAAACAGAGGCAAACAGAGTGAAACAGAGGCAAACACACTTAAACAGAGGCAAACACACTTAAACAGAGGCAAACACACTTAAACAGAGGCAAACACACTTAAACAGAGGCAAACACACTTAAACAGAGGCAAACACACTTAAACAGAGGCAAACACACTTAAACAGAGGCAAACACACTTAAACAGAGGCAAACAGACTTAAACAGAGGCAAACAGAGGTAAACAGAGTTAGACAGACTGAAACAGAGGCAAACAGACTTAAATAGACTTAAACAGAGGCATACAGATTCAAACAGAGTTAAACAGATTCAAACAGAGTGAAACAGAGGCAAACAGACTGAAACAGAGTTCAACAGAGGCAAACAGAGTTCAACAGAGGCAAACCGAGTTAAACAGAGGCAAACCGAGTTAAACAGAGGCAAACAGACTTACACAGAGGCAAACAGACTTAAACAGAGGCAAACAGACTTAAACAGAGGCAAACAGACTTAAACAGAGGCACACAGACTTAAACAGAGGCACACAGACTTAAACAGAGGCAAACAGACTGAAACAGAGGCAAACAGACTTAAACAGAGGCAAACAGAGGTAAACAGAGTTAGACAGATTAAACAGAGGCAAACAGACTTAAATAGACTTAAACAGAGGCATACAGATTCAAACAGAGTTAAACAGATTCAAACAGAGTGAAACAGAGGCAAACAGACTGATACAGAGTTCAACAGAGGCAAACCGAGTTAAACAGAGGCAAACCGAGTTAAACAGAGGCAAACAGTGCTAAACAGAGGCAAACAGTGCTAAACAGAGGCAAACAGTGTTACACAGAGGCAAACAGTGTTACACAGAGGCAAACAGTGTTAAACAAAGGCAAACAGAGGTAAACAGTGTTAAACAGTGTTAACCAATGTTAACCAATGTTAACCAATGTTAACCAATGTTAACCAATGTTAACCAATGTTAACCAATGTTAACCAATGTTAACCAATGTTAAACAGAGGCAAACAGAGGCAAACAGAGGCAAACAGAGGCAAACAGAGGCAAACACATCTAAACAGACTTAAACAGAGGCAAGCACATTTAAACAGAGGCAAACACACTTAAACAGAGGCAAACACACTTAAACAGAGGCAAACACACTTAAATAGAGGCAAACAGACTTAAACAGAGGCAAACAGACTTAAACAGAGGCAAACAGATTTCAACAGAGGCAAACAGAGTTCAACAGAGGCAAACAGAGTTCAACAGAGGCAAACAGAGTTCAACAGAGGCAAACAGATTCAAACAGATGCAAACCGACTTAAACAGAGGCAAACAGTGTTCAACAGAGGCAAACCGAGTTAAACAGAGGCGAACCGAGTTAAACAGAGGCAATCCGAGTTAAACAGAGGCAAACACACTTAAACAGAGGCAAACACACTTAAACAGAGGCAAACACACTTAAACAGAGGCAAACACACTTAAACAGAGGCAAACGGACTTAAATAGACTTAAACAGAGGCATACAGATTCAAACAGAGTTAAACAGATTCAAACAGAGTGAAACAGAGGCAAACAGACTGAAACAGAGTTCAACAGAGGCAAACAGAGTTCAACAGAGGGCAAACAGAGTTCAACAGAGGCAAACCGAGTTAAACAGAGGCAAACAGTGCTAAACAGAGGCAAACAGTGCTAAACAGAGGCAAACAGTGTTACACAGAGGCAAACAGTGTTACACAGAGGCAAACAGTGTTACACAGAGGCAAACAGTGTTACACAGAGGCAAACAGAGGTAAACAGTGTTAAACAGTGTTAACCAATGTTAAGCAGAGGCAAACAGAGGCAAACAGAGGCAAACAGAGGCAAACAGAGGCAAACAGAGGCAAACAGATGCAATCAGAGGCAAACAGAGGCAAGAAGAAATAAACAGAGGCAAACAGACTTAAACAGAGGCAAACCGAGTTAAACAGAGGCAAACAGTGCTAAACAGAGGCAAACAGTGCTAAACAGAGGCAAACAGTGTGACACAGAGGCAAACAGTGTTACACAGAGGCAAACAGTGTTACACAGAGGCAAACAGTGTTACACAGAGGCAAACAGTGTTACACAGAGGCAAACAGAGGTAAACAGTGTTATACAGTGTTAACCAATGTTAAGCAGAGGCAAACAGAGGCAAACAGAGGCAAACAGAGGCAAACAGAGGCAAACAGAGGCAAACAGAGGCAAACAGAGGCAAACAGAGGCAAACAGATGCAATCAGAGGCAAACAGAGGCAAGAAGAAATAAACAGAGGCAAACAGACTTAAACAGAGGCAAACACACTTAAACAGAGGCAAACACACTTAAACAGAGGCAAACACACTTAAACAGAGGCAAACACACTTAAACAGAGGCAAACACACTTAAACAGAGGCAAACACACTTAAACAGAGGCAAACACACTTAAACAGATGCAAACACACTTAAACAGAGGCAAACACATTTAAACAGAGGCAAACACACTTAAACAGAGGCAAACACACTTAAACAGAGGCAAACACACTTAAACAGAGGCAAACAGACTTAAACAGAGGCAAACAGACTTAAACAGAGGCAAACAGAGTTCAACAGAGGCAAACAGAATTCAACAGAGGCAAACAGAGTTCAACAGAGGCAAACAGATTCAAACAGATGCAAACAGACTTAAACAGAGGCAAACAGTGTTCAACAGAGGCAAACCAAGTTAAACAGAGGCAAACAGTGCTAAACAGATGCAAACAGTGTTACACAGAGGCAAACAGTGTTACACAGAGGCAAACAGTGTTACACAGAGGCAAAAAGTGTTAAACAGTGTTAACCAATGTTAAGCAGAGGCAAACAGAGGCAAACAGAGGCAAACAAGGGCAAACAGAGGCAAACAGAGGCAAACAGTGTCACACAGAGGCAAACAGTGTCACACAGAGGCAAACAGTGTCACACAGAGGCAAACAGTGTCACACAGAGGCAGCAGTGTCAAACAAAGGCAAACAGAGGTAAGCAGTGTTAAACAGAGGCAAACAGTGTTAAACAGTGTTAACCAATGTTAAGCAGAGGCAAACAGAGGCAACCAGAGTGAAACAGAGGCAACCAGAGTGAAACAGAGGCAACCAGAGTGAAACAGAGGCAACCAGAGTGAAACAGAGGCAACCAGAGTGAAACAGAGGCAACCAGAGTGAAACAGAGGCAAACACACTTAAACAGAGGCAAACACACTTAAACAGAGGCAAACACACTTAAACAGAGGCAAACACACTTAAACAGAGGCAAACACACTTAAACAGAGGCAAACACACTTAAACAGAGGCAAACACACTTAAACAGAGGCAAACACACTTAAACAGAGGCAAACACACTTAAACAGAGGCAAACACACTTAAACAGAGGCAAACGGACTTAAACAGAGGCAAACGGACTTAAACAGAGGCAAACGGACTTAAACAGAGGCAAACGGACTTAAACAGAGGCAAACAGACTTAAACAGACTTAAACAGAGGCAAACAGAGGCAAACAGAGGCAAACAGAGGCAAAACAGAGGCAAACAGAGGCAAACAGAGGCAAACAGAGGCAAACAGAGGCAAACAGAGGCAAACAGAGGCAAACAGATTTAAACAGAGGCAAACCGAGTTAAACAGAGGCAAGCCGAGTTAAACAGAGGCAAACCGAGTTAAACAGAGGCAAACAGTGTTACACAGAGGCAAACAGTGTTACACAGAGGCAAACAGTGTTAAACAAAGGCAAACAGAGGTAAACAGTGTTAAACAGTGTTAACCAATGTTAACCAATGTTAAACAGAGGCAAACAGAGTTCAACAGAGGCAAACAGAGTTCAACAGAGGCAAACAGAGTTCAACAGAGGCAAACAGAGTTCAACAGAGGCAAAACAGAGTTCAACAGAGGCAAACAGAGTTCAACAGAGGCAAACAATGTTAAACAGAGGCAAACAGTGCTAATCATAGGCAAACAGTATTAAACAGAGGCACAGAGTGTTACACAGAGGCAAACAGTGTTAAACAAAGGTAAACACAGGTAAACAGTGTTAAACAGAGGCAAACAGTGTTAAACAGTGTTAACCAATGTTAAGCAGAGGCAAACAGAGGCAAACAGAGGCAAACAGAGGCAAACAGAGGCAAACAGAGGCAAACAGAGGCAAACAGAGGCAAACAGAGGCAAACAGAGGCAAACAGAGGCAAACAGAGGCAAAACAGAGGCAAACAGAGGCAAACAGAGGCAAACAGAGGCAAACAGAGGCAAACAGACTTAAACAGAGGCAAACAGACTTAAACAGAGGCAAACAGACTTAAACAGAGGCAAACAGACTTAAACAGAGGCAAACAGACTTAAACAGAGGCAAACAGACTTAAACAGACTTAAACAGACTTAAACAGACTTAAACAGACTTAAACAGACTTAAACAGACTTAAACAGAGGCAGAGTCAAGCAGATTAAACAGAGGCAAACAGACTAAAACAGAGGCAAACAGACTTAAACAGAGGCAAACAGACTTAAACAGAGGCAAACAGACTTAAACAGAGGCAAACAGACTTAAACAGAGGCAAACAGACTTAAACAGAGGCAAACAGACTTAACAGAGGCAAACAGACTTAATCAGAGGCAAACAGAGGCAAACAGAGTCAGACAGACTTAAACAGAGGCAAACAGACTTAAGTAGACTTAAACAGAGGTAAACAGAGGCAAACAGAGGTAAACAGAGGCAAACAGAGTTAAACAGATGCAAACAGAGTTAAACAGATGCAAACAGAGTGAAGCAGAGGCAAACAGACATAAACAGAGGCAAACAGACTTAAACAGAGGCAAACAGAGGTAAACAGAGGCAAACAGACTTAAACAGAGGCAAACAGAGATAACCAGAGTAAAACAGAGTTAAACAGAGTTAAACAAACTTAAGCAGAGTTAAACAGAGGCAAACAGACTTAAACAGAGGCAATCCGAGTTAAACAGTGGCAAACAGACTTAAACAGAGGCAAACCGAGTCAAACAGAGGCAAACAGAGGCAAACAGACTTAGAGGCAAACAGACTTAAACAGAGGCAAACAGACTTAAACAGAGGCAAACAGAGATAAACAGAGTTAAACAGAGTTAAAATATTTA
>JANJGN010004340.1:0-34226 GCA_026770705.1 Isurus oxyrinchus | reverse complement strand
GGGGGGGTTTTGGAGACATTGTCTCGGGAGGGTTTTGGGGACATCGTCTCGGGAGTGTTTTGGGGGGGTATTTTGGGGACATTGTCTTGTGGGGGGTTTTGGGGACATTGTCTCGGGGTGGTTTTGGGAACATTGTCTCGGGGGGTTTTGGGGGTGGGGGTTTTGGGGACATTGTCTCGGGGGGGTTTTGGGGACATTGTCTCGGGGGAGTTTTGGGTGGGTGTTTTGGGGACATTGTCTCGGGGGGGTTTTGGAGACATTGTCTCGGGAGGGTTTTGGGGACATTGTCCCGGGGGTTTTTGGGGCCATTGTCTCGGGGGTGTTTTGGGGGGAGGGTTTGGGGACATTGTCTCGGGAGGGTTTTGGGGACATTGTCTCAGGGGGTTTTTGGGGGGGGGAGTTTTGGGGACATTGTCTCGGGGGGGTTTTGGGAACATTGTCTCGGGGGGGATTTGGGGGAGGGTTTTGGGGACATTGTCTCGGGGGGGGTTTAGGCGACATTGTCTCGAAGGGGTTCTGGGGACAATGTCTCGGGGGGATTTGGGGGGGGATTTTGGGGACATTGTCTCGGGGGGGTTTTGGGGACATTGTCTCGGGGGTTTTGGGGACATTGTCTCGGGGGAGTTTTGGTGGGGGCTTTTGGGGACATTGTCTCGGGGGGGTTTTGGGGACGTTGTCTCTGGGGGGTTTTGGGGACATTGTCTCGGGGGAGTTTTGGGTGGGTGTTTTGGGGACATTGTCTCGGGGGGGTTTTGGAGACATTGTCTCGGGAGGGTTTTGGGGACATCGTCTCGGGGGTGTTTTGGGGGGGTGTTTTGGCCACATTGTCTTGTGGGGGGTTTTGGGGACATTGTCTCCGGGGGGTTTTGGGAATATTGTCTCGGGGGGTTTTGGGGGTGGGGGTTTTGGGGACATTGTCTCGGGGGGGTTTTGGGGACATTGTCTCGGGGGAGTTTTGGGTGCGTGTTTTGGGGACATTGTCTCGGGGGGTTTTTGAGGACATTGTCTCGGGGGTGTTTTGGGGACATTGTCTCTGGGGGGTTTTGGGGACATTGTCTCGGGGGAGTTTTGGGTGGGTTTTTTTGGGGACATTGTCTTGGGGGGGTTTTGGAGACATTGTCTCGGGAGGGTTTTGGGGACATCGTCTCGGGAGTGTTTTGGGGGGGTATTTTGGGGACATTGTCTTGTGGGGGGTTTTGGGGACATTGTCTCGGGGTGGTTTTGGGAACATTGTCTCGGGGGGTTTTGGGGGTGGGGGTTTTGGGGACATTGTCTCGGGGGGGTTTTGGGGACATTGTCTCGGGGGAGTTTTGGGTGGGTGTTTTGGGGACATTGTCTCGGGGGGGTTTTGGAGACATTGTCTCGGGAGGGTTTTGGGGACATCGTCTCGGGGGTGTTTTGGGGGGGTGTTTTGGGGACATTGTCTTGTGGGAGGTTTTGGGGACATTGTCTCGGGGGGGTTTTGGGAACATTGTCTCGGGGGGTTTTGGGGGTGGGGGGTTTGGGGACATTGTCTCGGGGGGGTTTTGGGGACATTGTCTCGGGGGGGTTTTGGGGACGTTGTCTCGGGGGGGTTTTGGGGACATTGTCTCGGGGGGGTTTTGGGGACATTGTCTCGGGGGACTTTTGGGTGGGTGTTTTGGGGACATTGTCTCGGGGGGGTTTTGAGGACATTGTCTCGGGGGGGTTTTGGGGACATTGTCTCGGGGGGGTTTTGGGGGGTGGTGTTTGGGGACATTGTCTCGGGAGGGTTTTGGGGACATTGTCTCGGGGGTGTTTTGGGGACATTGCCTCGGGGGTGTTTTGGGTGGGGGATTTTGGGGACATTGTCTCGGGGGGGTTTTGGGGACATTGTCTCGGGGGGATTTGGGGACATTGTCTCGGGGGGGTTTTGGGGGGGGCTTTTGTGGACATTGTCTCGGGGGGGTTTTGGGGACATTCCCCCGGGAGGGTTTTGGGGACATTGTCTCAGGGGAGTTTTGGGTGGGTGTTTTGGGGACATTGTCTCGGGGGGGTTTGGGGACATTGTCTCGGGAGGGTTTTGGGAATATTGTCTCGGGGGGTTTTGGGGGTGGGGGTTTTGGGGACATTGTCTCGGGGGGGTTTTGGGGACATTGTCTCGGGGGAGTTTTGGGTGCGTGTTTTGGGGACATTGTCTCGGGGGGTTTTTGAGGACATTGTCTCGGGGGTGTTTTGGGGACATTGTCTCTGGGGGTTTTGGGGACATTGTCTCGGGGGAGTTTTGGGGTGGGTTTTTTGGGGACATTGTCTTGGGGGGGTTTTGGAGACATTGTCTCGGGAGGGTTTTGGGGACATCGTCTCGGGAGTGTTTTGGGGGGGTATTTTGGGGACATTGTCTTGTGGGGGGTTTTGGGGACATTGTCTCGGGGTGGTTTTGGGAACATTGTCTCGGGGGGTTTTGGGGGTGGGGGTTTTGGGGACATTGTCTCGGGGGGGTTTTGGGGACATTGTCTCGGGGGAGTTTTGGGTGGGTGTTTTGGGGACATTGTCTCGGGGGGGTTTTGGAGACATTGTCTCGGGAGGGTTTTGGGGACATCGTCTCGGGGGTGTTTTGGGGGGGTGTTTTGGGGACATTGTCTTGTGGGAGGTTTTGGGGACATTGTCTCGGGGGGGTTTTGGGAACATTGTCTCGGGGGGTTTTGGGGGTGGGGGTTTTGGGGACATTGTCTCGGGGGGGTTTTGGGGACATTGTCTCGGGGGGGTTTTGGGGACGTTGTCTCGGGGGGTTTTGGGGACATTGTCTCGGGGGGGTTTTGGGGACATTGTCTCGGGGGACTTTTGGGTGGGTGTTTTGGGGACATTGTCTCGGGGGGGTTTTGAAGACATTGTCTCGGGGGGGTTTTGGGGACATTGTCTCGGGGGGGTTTTGGGGGGTGGTGTTTGGGGACATTGTCTCGGGAGGGTTTTGGGGACATTGTCTCGGGGGTGTTTTGGGGACATTGCCTCGGGGGTGTTTTGGGTGGGGGATTTTGGGGACATTGTCTCGGGGGGGTTTTGGGGACATTGTCTCGGGGGGATTTGGGGACATTGTCTCGGGGGGTTTTGGGGGGGGCTTTTGTGGACATTGTCTCGGGGGGGTTTTGGGGACATTCCCCCGGGGGGGTTTTGGGGACAATGTCTCAGGGGAGTTTTGGGTGGGCGTTTTGGGGACATTGTCTCGGGGGGGTTTGGGGACATTGTCTCGGGAGGGTTTTGGGGACATCGTCTCGGGGGTGTTTTGGGGGAGTGTTCTGGGGACATTGTCTTGTGGGGGTTTTTTGGGGACATTGTCTCGGGGGTGTTCTGGGAACATTGTCTCGGGGCGTTTTGGGGGTGGGGGTTTTGGGGACATTGTCTCGGGCGAGTTTTGGGGACATTGTCTTGGGAGGGTTTTGGGGACATTGTCTCGGGGGGGTTTTGGGGACATTGTCTCGGGATGGTTTTGGGGACATTGTCTCGGGGGTATTTTGGGGACATTGTCTCGGGGGCGTTTTAGGGACATTGTCTCGGGGGGGTTTTGGTGGGGGTGTTTGGGGACATTGTCTCGGGATGGTTTTGGGGACATTGTCTCGGGGGCATTTTGGGGACATTGTCTCGGGGGGTTTTGGGGACATTGTCTCGGGGGGTTTTGGGGACTTTGTCTCGGGGGGATTTTGGGGTGGGGTTTTGGGGCATTGTCTCGGGGGGGTTTTGATGACTTTGTCTCGGGGGCGTTTTGTGGACATGGTCTCGGGGGGGTTTTGTGGGGGGGATTTTGGGGAAATTGTCTCGGGGGGGTTTTGGGGACATTGTTGCGGGGGGTTTTTGGAACATTGCCTCGGGGGGTTTTGGGGGTGGGGGTTTTGGGGACATTGTCTCGGGGGGGTTTTGGGGACATTGTCCTGGGGCCGTTTTGGGGACGTTTTCTCGTTTGGGATTTTTGGGACATTGTCTCGGGGGGGTTTTGGGGACATTGTCCCGGGGGTTTTTGGGGCCATTGTCTCGGGGGTGTTTTGGGGGGAGGGTTTGGGGACATTGTCTCGGGAGGGTTTTGGGGACATTGTCTCAGGGGGTTTTTGGGGGGGGGAGTTTTGGGGACATTGTCTCGGGGGGGTTTTGGGAACATTGTCTCGGGGGGGATTTGGGGGGGGGTTTTGGGGACATTGTCTCGGGGGGGTTTAGGCGACATTGTCTCGAAGGGGTTCTGGGGACAATGTCTCGGGGGGATTTGGGGGGGGATTTTGGGGACATTGTCTCGGGGGGGTTTTGGGGACATTGTCTCGGGGGGTTTTGGGGACATTGTCTCGGGGGAGTTTTGGTGGGGGCTTTTGGGGACATTGTCTCGGGGGGGTTTTGGGGACGTTGTCTCTGGGGGGTTTTGGGGACATTGTCTCGGGGGAGTTTTGGGTGGGTGTTTTGGGGACATTGTCTCGGGGGGGTTTTGGAGACATTGTCTCGGGAGGGTTTTGGGGACATCGTCTCGGGGGTGTTTTGGGGGGGTGTTTTGGCCACATTGTCTTGTGGGGGGTTTTGGGGACATTGTCTCCGGGGGGTTTTGGGAATATTGTCTCGGGGGGTTTTGGGGGTGGGGGTTTTGGGGACATTGTCTCGGGGGGGTTTTGGGGACATTGTCTCGGGGGAGTTTTGGGTGCGTGTTTTGGGGACATTGTCTCGGGGGGTTTTTGAGGACATTGTCTCGGGGGTGTTTTGGGGACATTGTCTCTGGGGGGTTTTGGGGACATTGTCTCGGGGGAGTTTTGGGTGGGTTTTTTGGGGACATTGTCTTGGGGGGGTTTTGGAGACATTGTCTCGGGAGGGTTTTGGGGACATCGTCTCGGGAGTGTTTTGGGGGGGTATTTTGGGGACATTGTCTTGTGGGGGGTTTTGGGGACATTGTCTCGGGGTGGTTTTGGGAACATTGTCTCGGGGGGTTTTGGGGGTGGGGGTTTTGGGGACATTGTCTCGGGGGGGTTTTGGGGACATTGTCTCGGGGGAGTTTTGGGTGGGTGTTTTGGGGACATTGTCTCGGGGGGGTTTTGGAGACATTGTCTCGGGAGGGTTTTGGGGGACATCGTCTCGGGGGTGTTTTGGGGGGGTGTTTTGGGGACATTGTCTTGTGGGAGGTTTTGGGGACATTGTCTCGGGGGGGTTTTGGGAACATTGTCTCGGGGGGTTTTGGGGGTGGGGGGGTTTGGGGACATTGTCTCGGGGGGTTTTGGGGACATTGTCTCGGGGGGGTTTTGGGGACGTTGTCTCGGGGGGGTTTTGGGGACATTGTCTCGGGGGGGTTTTGGGGACATTGTCTCGGGGGACTTTTGGGTGGGTGTTTTGGGGACATTGTCTCGGGGGGGTTTTGAGGACATTGTCTCGGGGGGGTTTTGGGGACATTGTCTCGGGGGGGTTTTGGGGGGTGGTGTTTGGGGACATTGTCTCGGGAGGGTTTTGGGGACATTGTCTCGGGGGTGTTTTGGGGACATTGCCTCGGGGGTGTTTTGGGTGGGGGATTTTGGGGACATTGTCTCGGGGGGGTTTTGGGGACATTGTCTCGGGGGGATTTGGGGACATTGTCTCGGGGGGGTTTTGGGGGGGGCTTTTGTGGACATTGTCTCGGGGGGGTTTTGGGGACATTCCCCCGGGGGGGTTTTGGGGACATTGTCTCAGGGGAGTTTTGGGTGGGTGTTTTGGGGACATTGTCTCGGGGGGGTTTGGGGACATTGTCTCGGGAGGGTTTTGGGGACATCGTCTCGGGGGTGTTTTGGGGGAGTGTTCTGGGGACATTGTCTTGTGGGGGTTTTTGGGGACATTGTCTCGGGGGTGTTCTGGGAACATTGTCTCGGGGCGTTTTGGGGGTGGGGGTTTTGGGGACATTGTCTCGGGCGAGTTTTGGGGACATTGTCTTGGGAGGGTTTTGGGGACATTGTCTCGGGGGGTTTTGGGGACATTGTCTCGGGATGGTTTTGGGGACATTGTCTCGGGGGTATTTTGGGGACATTGTCTCGGGGGCGTTTTAGGGACATTGTCTCGGGGGGGTTTTGGTGGGGGTGTTTGGGGACATTGTCTCGGGATGGTTTTGGGGACATTGTCTCGGGGGCATTTTGGGGACATTGTCTCGGGGGGTTTTGGGGACATTGTCTCGGGGGGTTTTGGGGACTTTGTCTCGGGGGGATTTTGGGGTGGGGTTTTGGGGCATTGTCTCGGGGGGGTTTTGATGACTTTGTCTCGGGGGCGTTTTGTGGACATTGTCTCGGGGGGGTTTTGTGGGGGGATTTTGGGGAAATTGTCTCGGGGGGGTTTTGGGGAGATTGTCTCGGGGGGTTTTGGGGACATTGTCTCGGGGGGTTTTGGGGGGGCTTTTGGGGACATTGTCTCGGGGGGGGTTTTGGGGACATTGTCTCTGGGGGGTTTTGGGGACATTGTCTCGGGGGAGTTTTGGGTGGGTGTTTTGGGGACATTGTCTCGGGGGGGGTTTTGGAGACATTGTCTCGGGAGGGTTTTGGGGACGTCGTCTCGGGGGTGTTTTGGGGGGGAGTTTTGGGGACATTGTCTTGTGGGGGGTTTTGGGGACATTGTCTCGGGGGGGTTTTGGGAACATTGTCTCGGTGGGTTTTGGGGGTGGGGGTTTTGGGGACATTGTCTCGGGGGGGTTTTGGGGACATTGTCTCGGGGGAGTTTTGGGTGGGTGTTTTGGGGACATTGTCTCGGGGGGGTTTTGGAGACATTGTCTCGGGAGGGTTTTGGGGACATCGTTTCGGGGGTGTTTTGGGGGGGTGTTTTGGGGACATTGTCTTGTGGGGGGTTTTGGGGACATTGTCTCGGGGGGGTTTTGGGAACATTGTCTCGGGGGGTTTTGGGGGTGGGGGTTTTGGGGACATTGTCTCGGGGGGGTTTTGGGGACATTGTCTCGGGGGGGTTTTGCGGACGTTGTCTCGGGGGGCTTTTGGGGACATTTTCTCGGGGGGGTTTTGGGGACATTGTCTCGGGGGACTTTTGGGTGGGTGTTTTGGGGACATTGTCTCGGGGGGGTTTTGAGGACATTGTCTCGGGGGGGTTTTGGGGACATTGTCTCGGGGGTGTTTTGGGGGGGTGTTTTGGGGACATTGTCTCGTGGGGGGTTTTGGGGACATTGTCTCGGGAGGGTTTTGGGGACATCGTCTCGGGGGTGTTTTGGGGGTTGTTTTGGGGACATTGTCTTGTGGGGGGTTTTGGGAACATTGTCTCCTGGGGTTTTGCGGGTGGGGTTTTTGGGGACATTGTCTCGGGGGGGTTTTGGGGACATTGTCTCGGGGGGGGTTTTGGGGACGTTGTCTCGGGGGGGTTTTGTGGATATTGTCTCGGGGTGTTTTGGGGACATTGTATCGGGGTAGTTTTGGGTGGGTGTTTTGGGGACATTGTCTCGGGGGGGTTTTGAGGACATTGTCTCGGGGGGATTTTCGGGACTTTGTCTCGGGGGTGTTTTGGGGGGGTGTTTTGGGGACATTGTCTCGTGGGGGGTTTTGGGGACATTGTTGCGGGGGGTTTTTTGGAACATTGTCTCGGGGGGTTTTGGGGGTGGGGGTTTTGGGGACATTGTCTCGGGGAGGTTTTGGGGACATTGTCTCGGGCCGTTTTGGGGACGTTTTCTCGCGGGGGATTTTTGGGACATTGTCTCGGGGGGGTTTTGGGGACATTGTCCCGGGGGTTTTTGGGGCCATTGTCTCGGGGGTGTTTTGGGGGGAGGGTTTGGGGACATTGTCTCGGGAGGGTTTTGGGGACATTGTCTCGGGGGGTTTTTGGGGGGGGGGGTTTTGGGGACATTGTCTCGGGGGTGTTTTGGGAACATTGTCTCGGGGGGGATTTGGGGGTGGGTTTTGGGGACATTGTCTCGGGGGCGTTTTGGGGACATTGTCTCGGGGGGGTTTTGGGGGTGTGTTTGGGGACAGTGTCTCGGGAGGGTTTTGGGGACATTGTCTCGGGGGTGTTTTGGGGACATTGTCTCGGGGGGGTTTTGTGGGGGGGATTTTGGGGAAATTGTCTCGGGGGGGTTTTGGGGACATTGTCTCGGGGGGTTTTGGGGACATTGTCTCGGGGGAGTTTTGGTGGGGGCTTTTGGGGACATTGTCTCGGGGGGGTTTTGGGGACATTGTCTCGGTGTGGGGGGTGGTTTTGGGGACATTGTCTCGGGGGAGTTTTGGGTGGGTGTTTTGGGGACATTGTCTCGGGGGGGTTTTGGAGACATTGTCTCGGGAGGGTTTTGGGGACATCGTCTCGGGGGTGTTTTGGGGGGGTGTTTTGGGCACATTGTCTTGTGGGGGGTTTTGGGGACATTGTCTCCGGGGGGTTTTGGGAATATTGTCTCGGGGGGTTTTGGGGGTGGGGGTTTTGGGGAAATTGTCTCGGGGGGGTTTTGGGGACATTGTCTCGGGGGAGTTTTGGGTGGGTGTTTTGGGGACATTGTCTCGGGGGTGTTTTGGAGACATTGTCTCGGGAGGGTTTTGGGGACATCGTCTCGGGGGTGTTTTGGGGGGGTGTTTTGGGGACATTGTCTTGTGGGGAGTTTTGGGGACATTGTCTCGGGGGGTTTTGGGAAAATTGTCTCGGGGGGTTTTGGGGGTGGGGATTTTGGGGACATTGTCTCGGGGGGGTTTTGGGGACATTGTCTCGGGGGGGTTTAGGGGACGTTGTCTCGGGGGGGTTTTGGGAACATTGTCTCGGGGGGGTTTGGGGACATTGTCTCGGGGGAGTTTTGGGTGGGTGTTTTGGGGACATTGTCTCGGGGGGGTTTTGAGGACATTGTCTCGGGGGAGTTTTGGGGACATTGTCTCGGGGGTGTTTTGGGGGGGTGTTTTGGGGACATTGTCTCGTGGGGGGTTTTGGAGACATTGTCTCGGGAGGGTTTTGGGGACATCGTCTCGGGGGTGTTTTGGGGTTGTTTTGGGGACATTGTCTTGTGGGGGGTTTTGGGAACATTGTCTCGGGGGTTTTGGGGGTGGGGGTTTTGGGGACATTGTCTCGGGGGGGTTTTGGGGACATTGTCTCGGGGGGGTTTTGGGGACGTTGTCTCGGGGGGGTTTTGGGGACATTGTCTCGGGGGGGTTTTGGGGACATTGTCTCGGGGGACTTTTGGGTGGGTGTTTTGGGGCCATTGTCTCGGGGGGGTTTTGAGGACATTGTCTCGGGGGGGTTTTGGGGACATTGTCTCGGGGGTGTTTTGGGGGGGTGTTTTGGGGACATTGTCTCGTGGGGGGTTTTGGGGACATTGTCTCGGGAGGGTTTTGTGGACATCGTCTCGGGGGTGTTTTGGGGGTTGTTTTGGGGACATTGTCTTGTGGGGGGTTTTGGGAACATTGTCTCGGGGGGTTTTGCGGGTGGGGTTTTTGGGGACATTGTCTCATGGGGGTTTTGGGGACATTGTCTCGGGGGGGGTTTTTGGGGACGTTGTCTCGGGGGGGTTTTGTGGATATTGTCTCGGGGTGTTTTGGGGACATTGTATCGGGGTAGTTTTGGGTGGGTGTTTTGGGGACATTGTCTCGGGGGGGTTTTGAGGACATTGTCTCGGGGGGATTTTGGGGACTTTGTCTCGGGGGTGTTTTGGGGGGGTGTTTTGGGGATATTGTCTCGTGGGGGGTTTTGGGGACATTGTTGCGGGGGGTTTTTTGGAACATTGTCTCGGGGGGTTTTGGGGGTGGGGGTTTTGGGGACATTGTCTCGGGGGGGTTTTGGGGACATTGTCTCGGGGCCGTTTTGGGGACGTTTTCTCGCGGGGGATTTTTGGGACATTGTCTCGGGGGGGTTTTGGGGACATTGTCCCGGGGGTTTTTGGGGCCATTGTCTCGGGGGTGTTTTGGGGGGAGGGTTTGGGGACATTGTCTCGGGAGGGTTTTGGGGACATTGTCTCGGGGGGTTTTTTGGGGGGGGGGGGGTTTTGGGGACATTGTCTCGGGGGGGTTTTGGGAACATTTTCTCGGGGGGGATTTGGGGGGGGGTTTTGGGGACATTGTCTCGAGGGGGTTTAGGCGACATTGTCTCGAAGGGGTTCTGGGGACAATGTCTCGGGGGATTTGGGGGGGGGATTTTGGGGACATTGTCTCGGGGGGGTTTTGGCGACATTGTCTCGGGGGCGTTTTGGGGACATTGTCTCGGGGGGGTTTTGGGGGGGGTGTTTGGGGACATTGTCTCGGGAGGGTTTTGGGGACATTGTCTCGGGGGTGTTTTGGGGACATTGTCTCGGGGGGGTTTTTTGGGGGGGATTTTGGGGAAATTGTCTCGGGGGGGTTTTGGGGACATTGTCTCGGGGGGTTTTGGGGACATTGTCTCGGGGGAGTTTTGGTGGGGGCTTTTGGGGACATTGTCTCGGGGGGGTTTTGGGGACATTGTCTCTGGGGGTTTTGGGGACATTGTCTCGGGGGAGTTTTGGGTGGGTGTTTTGGGGACATTGTCTCGGGGGGGTTTTGGAGACATTGTCTCGGGAGGGTTTTGGGGACATCGTCTCGGGGGTGTTTTGGGGGGTGTTTTGGGCACATTGTCTTGTGGGGGGTTTTGGGGACATTGTCTCCGGGGGGTTTTGGGAATATTGTCTCGGGGGGTTTTGGGGGTGGGGGTTTTGGGGACATTGTCTCGGGGGTTTTTGGGGACATTGTCTCGGGGGAGTTTTGGGTGTGTGTTTTGGGGACATTGTCTCGGGGGTGTTTTGGAGACATTGTCTCGGGAGGGTTTTGGTGACATCGTCTCGGGGGTGTTTTGGGGGGGTGTTTTGGGGACATTGTCTTGTGGGGGGTTTGGGGGACATTGTCTCGGGGGGGTTTTGGGGGTGGGGATTTTGGGGACATTGTCTCGGGGGGGTTTTGGGGACGTTGTCTCGGGGGGGTTTTGGGAACATTGTCTCGGGGGGGTTTGGGGACATTGTCTCGGGGGAGTTTTGGGTGGGTGTTTTGGGGACATTGTCTCGGGGGGGTTTTGGGGACATTGTCCCGGGGGTTTTTGGGGCCATTGTCTCGGGGGTGTTTTGGGGGGAGGGTTTGGGGACATTGTCTCGGAGGGTTTTGGGGACATTGTCTCGGGGGGTATTTGGGGGGGGGGGTTTTGGGGACATTGTCTCGGGGGGGTTTTGGGGGGGGGTTTTGGGGACATTGTCTCGGGGGGGTTTAGGCGACATTGTCTCGAAGGGGTTCTGGGGACAATGTCTCGGGGGGATTTGGGGGGGGGATTTTGGGGACATTGTCTCGGGGGGTTTTGGCGACATTGTCTCGGGGGCGTTTTGGGGACATTGTCTCGGGGGGGTTTTGGGGGGGTTTTCGGGGACATTGTCTCGGGAGGGTTTTGGGGACATTGTCTCGGGGGTGTTTTGGGGACATTGTCTCGGGGGGGTTTTGTGGGGGGGATTTTGGGGAAATTGTCTCGGGGGGGTTTTGGGGACATTGTCTCGGGGTTTTTGGGGACATTGTCTCGGGGGAGTTTTGGTGGGGGCTTTTGGGGACATTGTCTCGGGGGGGTTTTGGGGACATTGTCTCTGGGGGGTTTTGGGGACATTGTCTCGGGGGGGTTTTGGAGACATTGTCTCGGGAGGGTTTTGGGGACATCGTCTCGGGGGTGTTTTGGGAGGGTGTTTTGGGCACATTGTCTTGTGGGGGGTTTTGGGGACATTGTCTCCGGGGGGTTTTGGGAATATTGTCTCGGGGGGTTTTGGGGTGGGGGTTTTGGGGACATTGTCTCGGGGGGGTTTTGGGGACATTGTCTCGGGGGAGTTTTGGGTGTGTGTTTTGGGGACATTGTCTCGGGGGTGTTTTGGAGACATTGTCTCGGGAGGGTTTTGGTGACATTTTCTCGGGGGTGTTTTGGGGGGGTGTTTTGGGGACATTGTCTTGTGGGGGGTTTGGGGACATTGTCTCGGGGGGGTTTTGGGAACATTGTCTCGGGGGGTTTTGGGGGTGGGGATTTTGGGGACATTGTCTCGGGGGGGTTTTGGGGACATTGTCCCGGGGGGGTTTTGGGGACGTTGTCTCGGGGGGGTTTTGGGAACATTGTCTCGGGGGGGTTTGGGGACATTGTCTCGGGGGAGATTTGGGTGGGTGTTTTGGGGCCATTGTCTCGGGGGGATTTTGAGGACATTGTCTCGGGGGGGTTTTGGGGACATTGTCTCGGGGGTGTTTTGGGGGGGTGTTTTGGGGACATTGTCTCGTGGGGGGTTTTGGGGACATTGTCTCGGGAGGGTTTTGGGGACATCGTCTCGGGGGTGTTTTGGGGGTTGTTTTGGGGACATTGTCTTGTGGGGGGTTTTGGGAACATTGTCTCGGGGGTTTTGCGGGTGGGGTTTTTGGGGACAATGTCTCAGGGGGGTTTTGGGGACATTGTCTCGGGGGGGGTTTTCGGGACGTTGTCTCGGGGGGGTTTTGTGGATATTGTCTCGGGGTGTTTTGGGGACATTGTATCGGGGTAGTTTTGGGTGGGTGTTTTGGGGACATTGTCTCGGGGGGGTTTTGAGGACATTGTCTCGGGGGGATTTTGGAGACTTTGTCTCGGGGGTGTTTTGGGGGGGTGTTTTGGGGATATTGTCTCGTGGGGGGTTTTGGGGACATTGTTGCGGGGGGTTTTTTGGAACATTGTCTCGGGGGGTTTTGGGGGTGGGGGTTTTGGGGACATTGTCTCGGGGGGGTTTTGGGGACATTGTCCCGGGGGTTTTTGGGGCCATTGTCTCGGGGGTGTTTTGGGGGGAGGGTTTGGGGACATTGTCTCGGGAGGGTTTTGGGGACATTGTCTCGGGGGGTTTTTTTGGGGGGGGGGTTTTGGGGACATTGTCTCGGGGGGGTTTTGGGAACATTGTCTCGGGGGGGATTTGGGGGGGGGTTTTGGGGACATTGTCTCGGGAGGGTTTTGGGGACATTGTCTCGGGGGTGTTTTGGGGACATTGTCTCGGGGGGGTTTTTTGGGGGGGATTTTGGGGAAATTGTCTCGGGGGGGTTTTGGGGACATTGTCTCGGGGGGTTTTGGGGACATTGTCTCGGGGGAGTTTTGGTGGGGGCTTTTGGGGACATTGTCTCGGGGGGGTTTTGGGGACATTGTCTCTGGGGGGTTTTGGGGACATTGTCTCGGGGGAGTTTTGGGTGGGTGTTTTGGGGACATTGTCTTGGGGGGGTTTTGGAGACATTGTCTCGGGAGGGTTTTGGGGACATCGTCTCGGGGGTGTTTTGGGGGGTGTTTTGGGCACATTGTCTTGTGGGGTTTTTGGGGACATTGTCTCCGGGGGGTTTTGGGAATATTGTCTCGGGGGGTTTTGGGGGTGGGGGTTTTGGGGACATTGTCTCGGGGGGGTTTTGGGGACATTGTCTCGGGGGAGTTTTGGGTGTGTGTTTTGGGGACATTGTCTCGGGGGTGTTTTGGAGACATTGTCTCGGGAGGGTTTTGGTGACATCGTCTCGGGGGTGTTTTGGGGGGGTGTTTTGGGGACATTGTCTTGTGGGGGGTTTGGGGGACATTGTCTCGGGGGGGTTTTGGGGGTGGGGATTTTGGGGACATTGTCTCGGGGGGGTTTTGGGGACGTTGTCTCGGGGGGGTTTTGGGAACATTGTCTCGGGGGGGTTTGGGGACATTGTCTCGGGGGAGTTTTGGGTGGGTGTTTTGGGGACATTGTCTCGGGGGGGTTTTGGGGACATTGTCCCGGGGGTTTTTGGGGCCATTGTCTCGGGGGTGTTTTGGGGGGAGGGTTTGGGGACATTGTCTCGGGAGTGTTTTGGGGACATTGTCTCGGGGGGTTTTTGGGGGGGGGGGTTTTGGGGACATTGTCTCGGGGGGGTTTTGGGGGGGGGGGGTTTTGGGGACATTGTCTCGGGGGGGTTTAGGCGACATTGTCTCGAAGGGGTTCTGGGGACAATGTCTCGGGGGGATTTGGGGGGGGGATTTTGGGGACATTGTCTCGGGGGGGTTTTGGCGACATTGTCTCGGGGGCGTTTTGGGGACATTGTCTCGGGGGGGTTTTGGGGGGGGTTTTCGGGGACATTGTCTCGGGAGGGTTTTGGGGACATTGTCTCGGGGGTGTTTTGGGGACATTGTCTCGGGGGGGTTTTGTGGGGGGGATTTTGGGGAAATTGTCTCGGGGGGGTTTTGGGGACATTGTCTCGGGGTTTTTGGGGACATTGTCTCGGGGGAGTTTTGGTGGGGGCTTTTGGGGACATTGTCTCGGGGGGGTTTTGGGGACATTGTCTCTGGGGGGTTTTGGGGACATTGTCTCGGGGGAGTTTTGGGTGGGTGTTTTGGGGACATTGTCTCGGGGGGGTTTTGGAGACATTGTCTCGGGAGGGTTTTGGGGACATCGTCTCGGGGGTGTTTTGGGAGGGTGTTTTGGGCACATTGTCTTGTGGGGGGTTTTGGGGACATTGTCTCCGGGGGGTTTTGGGAATATTGTCTCGGGGGGTTTTGGGGGTGGGGGTTTTGGGGACATTGTCTCGGGGGGGTTTTGGGGACATTGTCTCGGGGGAGTTTTGGGTGTGTGTTTTGGGGACATTGTCTCGGGGGTGTTTTGGAGACATTGTCTCAGGAGGGTTTTGGTGACATCGTCTCGGGGGTGTTTTGGGGGGGTGTTTTGGGGACATTGTCTTGTGGGGGGTTTTGGGGACATTGTCTCGGGGGGGTTTTGGGAACATTGTCTCGGGGGGTTTTGGGGGTGGGGATTTTGGGGACATTGTCTCGGGGGGGTTTTGGGGACATTGTCTCGGGGGGGTTTTGGGGACGTTGTCTCGGGGGGGTTTTGGGAACATTGTCTCGGGGGGGTTTGGGGACATTGTCTCGGGGGAGTTTTGGGTGGGTGTTTTGGGGACATTGTCTCGGGGGGGTTTTGAGGACATTGTCTCGGGGGAGTTTTGGAGACATTGTCTCGGGGGTGTTTTGAGATGGTGTTTTGGGGACATTGTCTCGTGGGGGGTTTTGGAGACATTGTCTCGGGAGGGTTTTGGGGACATCGTCTCGGGGGTGTTTTGGGGTTGTTTTGGGGACAGTGTCTTGTGGGGGGTTTTGGGAACATTGTCTCGGGGGGTTTTGGGGGTGGGGTTTTTGGGGACATTGTCTCGGGGGGGTTTTGGGGACATTGTCTCGGGGGGTGTTTTGGGGACGTTGTCTCGGGGTGGTTTTGGGGACATTGTCTCGGGGTGTTTTGGGGACATTGTCTCGGGGGAGTTTTGGGTGTGTGTTTTGGGGACATTGTCTCGGAGGGTTTTTGAGGACATTGTCTCGGGGGGGTTTTGGGGACATTGTCTCGGGGATGTTTTGTGGGGCTGTTTTGGGGACATTGTCTCGTGGGGGGTTTTGGGGACATTGTTGCGGGAGGTTTTGGGAACATTGTCTCGGGGGGTTTTGGGGGTGGTGGTTTTGGGGACATTGTCTCGGGGGGGTTTTGGGGACATTGTCTCGGGGCCGTTTTGGGGACGTTTTCTCGGGGGGATTTTTTGGGACATTGTCTCAGGGGGGTTTTGGGGACATTGTCCCGGGGGTTTTTGCGGCCATTGTCTCGGGGGTGTTTTGGGGGGAGAGTTTGGGGACATTGTCTCGGGAGGGTTTTGGGGACATTGTCTCGGGGGTTTTTGGGGGGAGGGGTTCTGGGGACATTGTCTCGGGGGGTTTTGGGAACATTGTCTCGGGGGGATTTGGGGGGGGGTTTTGGGGACATTGTCTCGGGTGGTTTTGGGCGACATTGTCTCGAAGGGGTTCTGGGGACAATGTCTCGGGGGGATTTGGGGGGGGATTTTGGGGACATTGTCTCGGGGGGTATTGGCGACATTGTCTCGGGGGAGTTTTGGGGACATTGTCTCGGGGGGGTTTTGGGGGGGGTGTTTGGGGACATTGTCTCGGGATGGTTTTGGGGACATTGTCTCGGGGGTGTTTTGGGGTCATTTTCTCGGGGGGGTTTTGGGGGGGGATTTTGGGGAAATTGTCTCGGGGGGGTTTTGGGGACATTGTCTCGGGGTGTTTTGGGGACATTGTCTCGGGGGGGTTTTGGGGGGGGCTTTTGGGGACATTGTCTTGGGGGGGTTTTGGGGACATTGTCTCTGGGGGGTTTTGGGGACATTGTCTCGGGGGAGTTTTGGGTGGGTGTTTTGGGGACATTGTCTCGGGGGGGTTGTGGAGACATTGTCTCGGGAGGGTTTTGGGGACATCGTCTCGGGGGTGTTTTGGGGGGGTGTTTTGGGGACATTGTCTTGTGCGGGGTTTTGGGGACATTGTCTCGGGGGGGTATTGGGAACATTGTCTCGGGGGGTTTTGGGGGTGGGGGTTTTGGGGACATTGTCTCGGGGGGGTTTTGGGGACATTGTCTCGGGGGGGTTTTGGGGACGTTGTCTCGGGGGGGTTTTGGGGACATTGTCTCGGGGGGTTTTGGGGACATTGTCTCAGGGGAGTTTTGGGAGGGTGTTTTGGGGACATTGTCTCGGGGGGGGTTTGAGGACATTGTCTCGGGGGGTTTTGGGGACATTGTCTCAGGGGTGTTTTGGGGGTGTGTTTTGGGGACATTGTCTCGGGGGGATTTGGGGGGGGATTTTGGGGACATTGTCTCGGGGGGGTATTGGCGACATTGTCTCGGGGGCGTTTTGGGGACATTGTCTCGGGGGGGTTTTGGGGGGGGTGTTTGGGGACATTGTCTCGGGAGGGTTTTGGGGACATTGTCTCGGGGGTGTTTTGGGGTCATTGTCTCGGGGGGGTTTTGGGGGGGGATTTTGGGGAAATTGTCTCGGGGGGGTTTTGGGGACATTGTCTCGGGGTGTTTTTGGGACATTGTCTCAGGGGGGTTTTGGGGGGGGCTTTTGGGGACATTGTCTTGGGGGGGTTTTGGGGACATTGTCTCTGGGGGGTTTTGGGGACATTGTCTCGGGGGAGTTTTGGGTGGGTGTTTTGGGGACATTGTCTCGAGGGGGTTGTGGAGACATTGTCTCGGGAGGGTTTTGGGGACATCGTCTCGGGGGTGTTTTGGGGGTGTGTTTTGGGGACATTGTCTTGTGCGGGGTTTTGGGGACATTGTCTCGGGGGGGTATTGGGAACATTGTCTTGGGGGGTTTTGGGGGTGGGGGTTTTGGGGACATTGTCTCGGGGGGGGGTTTTGGGGACATTGTCTCGGGGGGGTTTTGGGGACGTTGTCTCGGGGGGGTTTGGGGGACATTGTCTCGGGGGGGTTTTGGGGACATTGTCTCGGGGGAGTTTTGGGAGGGTGTTTTGGGGACATTGTCTCGGGGGGGGTTTGAGGACATTGTCTCGGGGTTTTTGGGGACATTGTCTCAGGGGTGTTTTGGGGGTGTGTTTTGGGGACATTGTCTCGGGGGGATTTGGGTGGGGATTTTGGGGACATTGTCTCGGGGGGGTATTGGCGACATTGTCTCGGGGGCGTTTTGGGGACATTGTCTCGGGGGGGTTTTGGGGGGGCTGTTTGGGGACATTGTCTCGGGAGGGTTTTGGGGACATTGTCTCGGGGGTGTTTTGGGGACATTGTCTCGGGGGGGTTTTGGGGGGGGATTTTGGGGAAATTGTCTCGGGGGGGTTTTGGGGACATTGTCTCGGGGTGTTTTGGGGACATTGTCTCGGGGGGGTTTTGGGGGGGCTTTTGGGGACATTGTCTTGTGGGGGTTTTGGGGACATTGTCTCTGGGGGGTTTTGGGGACATTGTCTCGGGGGAGTTTTGGGTGGGTGTTTTGGGGACATTGTCTCGGGGGGGTTGTGGAGACATTGTCTCGGGAGGGTTTTGGGGACATCGTCTCGGGGGTGTTTTGGGGGGGTGTTTTGGGGACATTGTCTTGTGCGGGGTTTTGGGGACATTGTCTCGGGGGGGTATTGGGAACATTGTCTCGGGGGGTTTTGGGGGTGGGGGTTTTGGGGACATTGTCTCGGGGGGGGTTTTGGGGACATTGTCTCGGGGGGGTTTTGGGGACGTTGTCTCGGGGGGGTTTTGGGGACATTGTCTCGGGGGGGTTTTGGGGACATTGTCTCGGGGGAGTTTTGGGAGGGTGTTTTGGGGACATTGTCTCGGGGGGGGTTTGAGGACATTGTCTCGGAGGGGTTTTGGGGACATTGTCTCAGGGGTGTTTTGGGGGTGTGTTTTGGGGACATTGTCTCGGGGGGATTTGGGGGGGGATTTTGGGGACATTGTCTCGGGGGCGTATTGGCGACATTGTCTTGGGGGCGTTTTGGGGACATTGTCTCGGGGGGGTTTTGGGGGGGGTGTTTGGGGATATTGTCTCGGGAGTGTTTTGGGGACATTGTCTCGGGGGTGTTTTGGGGACATTGTCTCGGGGGGGTTTTGGGGGGGGATTTTGGGGAAATTGTCTCGGGGGGGTTTTGGGGACATTGTCTCGGGGTGTTTTGGGGACATTGTCTCGGGGGGGTTTTGGGGGGGGCTTTTGGGGACATTGTCTTGGGGGGGTTTTGGGGTCATTGTCTCTGGGGGGTTTTGGGGACATTGTCTCGGGGGAGGTTTGGGTGGGTGTTTTGGGGACATTGTTTCGGGGGTGTTGTGGAGACATTGTCTCGGGAGGGTTTTGGGGACATCGTCTCGGGGGTGTTTTGGGGGGGTGTTTTGGGGACATTGTCTTGTGCGGGGTTTTGGGGACATTGTCTCGGGGGGGTATTGGGAACATTGTCTCGGGGGGTTTTGGGGGTGGGGGTTTTGGGGACATTGTCTCGGGGGGGGTTTTGGGGACATTGTCTCGGGGGGGTTTTGGGGACGTTGTCTCGGGGGGGTTTTGGGGACATTGTCTCGGGGGGGTTTTGGGGACATTGTCTCGTGGGAGTTTTGGGAAGGTGTTTTGGGGACATTGTCTCGGGGGGGGTTTGAGGACATTGTCTCGGGGGAGTTTTGGGGACATTGTCTCAGGGGTGTTTTGGGGGGGTGTTTTGGGGACATTGTCTCGGGGGGGGTTTTGGGGACATTGTCGCGGGGGGGTTTTGGGAACATTGTCTCGGGGGGTTTTGGGTGTGGGGGTTTTGGGGACATTGTCTCGGGGGGTTTTTGGGGACATTGTCTCGGGGGGGTTTTGGGGACGTTGTCTCGGGGGTGTTTTGGGGACATTGTCCCGGGGGTTTTTGGGGACATTATCTCGGGGGTGTTTTGGGGGGGGGGGGTTGGGGACATAGTCTCGGGGCGGTTTTGGGGACATTGTCTCGGGGGGGTTTTGGGGGCATTGTCTCGGGGGAGTTTTGGGTGGGTGTTTTGGGGACATTGTCTCGGGGGGGTTTTGGAGACATTGTCTCGGGAGGGTTTTGGGGACATCGTCTCGGGGGTGTTTTGGGGGGGTGTTTTGGGGACATTGTCTAGTGGGGGGTTTTGGGGACATTGTCTCGGGGGGGTTTTGGGAACATTGTCTCGGGGGGTTTTGGGGGTGGGGGTTTTGGGGACATTGTCTCGGGGGGGTTTTGGGGACATTGACCCTGGGGTTTTTGGGGACATTGTCTCGGGGGTGTTTTGGGGACATTGTCTCGGGGGGGTTTTGGGGGGGGTTTTTGGGGACATTGTCTCGGGGGGGTTTTGGGGACATTGTCTTGGGGGGTTTTGGGGACATTGTCTCGGGGGGGTTTTGGGGGGGGCTTTTGGGGACATTGTCTCGGGGGGGTTTTGGGGACATTGTCTCGGGGGGGTTTGGGGCCATTGTCTCTGGGGAGTTTTGGGTGGGTGTTTTGGGGACATTGTCTCGGGGGCGTTTTGGAGACATTGTCTTGGGAGGGTTTTGGGGACATCGTCTCGGCCGTGTTTTGGGGGGGTGTTTTGGGGACATTGTCTTGTGGTTGTTTTTGGGGACATTGTCTCGGGGGGGTTTTGGGAACATTGTCTCAGGGGGTTTTGGGGGTGGGGGTTTTGGGCACATTGTCTCGGGGGGGTTTTGGGGACAGTGTCTAGGGGGGGTTTTGGGGACGTTGTCTCGGGGGGGTTTTGGGGACATTGTCTCGGGGGGGTTTTGGGGACATTGACTCGGGGGAGTTTTGGGTGGGTGTTTTGGGGACATTGTCTCGGGGGGGTTTTGAGGACATTGTCTCGGGGGGGTTTTGGGGACATTGTCTCGGGGGTGTTTTGGGGTGGGTGTTTTGGGGACATTGTCTCGTGGGGGGTTTTGGGGACATTGTCACGGGTGGGTTTTGGGAACATTGTCTCGGGGGGTTTTGGGGGTGGGGATTTTGGGGACATTGTCTCGGGGGGGTTTTGGGGACATTGTCTCGGGGGGGTTTTGGGGACGTTGTCTCGGGGTGGTTTTGGGGACATTGTCTCGGGGGGGTTTTGGGGACATTGTCCCGGGGGTTTTTGGGGACATTGTCTCGGGGGTGTTTTGGGGGGGGATTTGGGGACATTGTCTCGGGGGGGGGGTTTGGGGACATTGTCTCGGGCGGTTTTTGGCGGGGGTGTTTGGGGACATTGTCTCGGAAGGGTTTTGGGAACATTGTCTCGGTGGGGATTTGGGGGGGGTTTTGGGGACATTGTCTCGGGTGGGTTTTGGGGACATTGTCTCGAAGGGGTTCTGGGGGCAATGTCTCGGGGGGGTTTGGGGGGGATTTTGGGGACATTGTCTCGGGGGGGTTTTGGCGACATTGTATCGGGGGCGTTTTGGGGACATTGTCTCGGGGGGGTTTTGTGTGGGTGTTTTGGGGACATTGTCTCGGGGGGGTTTTGGAGACATTGTCTCGGGAGGGTTTTGGGGACATCGTCTCGGGGGTGTTTTGGGGGGGTGTTTTGGGGACATTGTCTTGTGGGGGGTTTTGGGGACATTGTCTCTGGGGGTTTTGGGAACATTGCCTCGGGGGGTTTTGGGGGTGGGGTTTTTGGGGACATTGTCTCGGGGGGGTTTTGGGGACATTGTCTCGGGGCGGGTTTTGGGGACGTTGTCTCGGGGGGGTTTTGGGGACATTGTCTCGGGGGCGTTTTGGGGACATTGTCTCGGGGGAGTTTTGGGTGGGTGTTTTGGGGACATTGTCTCGGGGGTGTTTTGAGGACATTGTCTCGGGGGGGTTTTGGGGACATTGTCTCGGGGGTGTTTTGGGGGGATGTTTTGGGGACATTGTCTCGTGGGGGGTTTTGGGGACATTGTCGCGGGGGGGTTTTGGGAACATTGTCTCGGGGGGTTTTGGGGGTGGGGGTTTTGGGGACATTGTCTCGGGGGGGTTTTGGGGACATTGTCTCGGGGGCGTTTTGGGGACGTTGTCTCAGGGGGGTTTTTTGGGACATTGTCTCGGGGGTTTTTGGGGACATTGTCCCGGGGGTTTTTGGGGGACATTGTCTCGGGGGTGTTTTGGGCGGGGGTTTGGGGACATTGTCTCGGGGGGGTTTTGGGGACATTGTCTCGGGGGGTTTTTGGGGGGGTTTTTGGGGACATTGTCTCGGGTGGGTTTTGGGGACATTGTCTCGAAGGGGTTCTGGGGGCAATGTCTCGGGGGGGTTTGGGGGGGATTTTGGGGACATTGTCTCGGGGGGGTTTTGGCGACATTGTATCGGGGGCGTTTTGGGGACATTGTCTCGGGGGGGTTTTGTGTGGGTGTTTTGGGGACATTGTCTCGGGGGGGTTTTGGAGACATTGTCTCGGGAGGGTTTTGGGGACATCGTCTCGGGGGTGTTTTGGGGGGGTGTTTTGGGGACATTGTCTTGTGGGGGGTTTTGGGGACATTGTCTCTGGGGGTTTTGGGAACATTGCCTCGGGGGGTTTTGGGGGTGGGGTTTTTGGGGACATTGTCTCGGGGGGGTTTTGGGGACATTGTCTCGGGGCGGGTTTTGGGGACGTTGTCTCGGGGGGGTTTTGGGGACATTGTCTCGGGGGCGTTTTGGGGACATTGTCTCGGGGGAGTTTTGGGTGGGTGTTTTGGGGACATTGTCTCGGGGGGGTTTTGAGGACATTGTCTCGGGGGGGTTTTGGGGACATTGTCTCGGGGGTGTTTTGGGGGGATGTTTTGGGGACATTGTCTCGTGGGGGGTTTTGGGGACATTGTCGCGGGGGGGTTTTGGGAACATTGTCTCGGGGGGTTTTGGGGGTGGGGGTTTTGGGGACATTGTCTCGGGGGGGTTTTGGGGACATTGTCTCGGGGGCGTTTTGGGGACATTGTCTCAGGGGGGTTTTTTGGGACATTGTCTCGGGGGTTTTTGGGGACATTGTCCCGGGGGGGTTTTGGGGACATTGTCTCGGGGGGGTTTTGGGGACATTGTCTCGGGGGGTTTTTGGGGGGGTTTTTGGGGACATTGTCTCGGGGGGGTTTTGGGAACATTGTCTCGGGGGGGATTTGGGGGGTGTTTTGGGGACATTGTCTCGGGGGGGTTTTGGGGACATTGTCTCGAAGGGGTTCTGGGGACAATGTCTCGG
Source organism: Isurus oxyrinchus (assembly GCA_026770705.1). Taxonomy (NCBI): domain Eukaryota; kingdom Metazoa; phylum Chordata; class Chondrichthyes; order Lamniformes; family Lamnidae; genus Isurus; species Isurus oxyrinchus. Next base: position 11,970 of record JANJGN010004340.1, on the reverse strand, counting down.
GGGGGTTTGGGGGCGGATTTTGGGGACATTGTCTCGGGAGGGTTATGGCGACATTGTCTCGGGGGCGTTTTGGGGACATTGTCTCGGGGGGGTTTTGGGGGGGGGTGTTTGGGGACATTGTCTCGGGAGGGTTTTGGGGACATTGTCTCGGGGATGTTTTGGGGACATTGCCTTGGGGGTGTTTTGGGTGGGGGATTTTGGGGACATTGTCTCGGGGGGGTTTTGGGGACATTGTCTCGGGGGGTTTTGGGGACATTGTCTCGGGGGGGTTTTGGGGGGGCTTTTGTGGACATTGTCTCGGGGGGGTTTTGGGGACATTCCCCCGGGGGGGTTTTGGGGACATTGTCTCGGGGGAGTTTTGGGTGGGTGTTTTGGGGACATTGTCTCGGGGGGGCTTTGGGGACATTGTCTCGGGAGGGTTTTGGGGACATCGTCTCGGGGGTGTTTTGGGGGAGTGTTTTGGGGACATTGTCTTGTGGGGGGTTTTGGGGACATTGTCTCGGGGGGGTTCTGGGAACATTGTCTCGGGGTGTTTTGGGGGTGGGGGTTTTGGGGACATTGTCTCGGGCGGGTTTTGGGGACATTGTCTCGGGGGGGGGGGTTTTGGGGACATTGTCTCGGGGGCGTTTTGGGGACATTGTCTCGGGGGGGTTTTGGGAACATTGTCTTGGGGGAGTTTTGGGTGGGTGTTTTGGGGATATTGTCTCGGGGGGGTTTTGAGGACTTTGTCTCGGGGGGGGGTTTTGGGGACATTGTCTCGGTGGTGTTTTGGGGGGGTGTTTTGGGGACATTGTCTCGTGGGGGGTTTTGGGGACATTGTCGTGGGGGGGTTTTGGGAACATTGTCTCGGGGGGTTTTGGGGGTGGGGGTTTTGGGGACATTGTCTCGAGGGGGTTTTGGGGACATTGTCTCGGGGGGGTTTTGGGGACATTGACTCGGGGGAGTTTTGGGTGGGTGTTTTGGGGACATTGTCTCGGGGGGGTTTTGAGGACATTGTCTCGGGGGGGTTTTGGGGACATTGTCTCGGGGGTGTTTTGGGGTGGGTGTTTTGGGGACATTGTCTCGTGGGGGGTTTTGGGGACATTGTCACGGGTGGGTTTTGGGAACATTGTCTCGGGGGGGTTTTGGGGGTGGGGATTTTGGGGACATTGTCTCGGGGGGGTTTTGGGGACATTGTCTCGGGGGGGTTTTGGGGACGTTGTCTCGGGGTGGTTTTGGGGACATTGTCTCGGGGGGGTTTTGGGGACATTGTCCCCGGGGTTTTTGGGGACATTGTCTCGGGGGTGTTTTGGGGGGGGATTTGGGGACATTGTCTCGGGGGGGGGGTTTGGGGACATTGTCTCGGGCGGTTTTTGGCGGGGGTGTTTGGGGACATTGTCTCGGAAGGGTTTTGGGAACATTGTCTCGGTGGGGATTTGGGGGGGGTTTTGGGGACATTGTCTCGGGTGGGTTTTGGGGACATTGTCTCGAAGGGGTTCTGGGGGCAATGTCTCGGGGGGGTTTGGGGGGGATTTTGGGGACATTGTCTCGGGGGGGTTTTGGCGACATTGTATCGGGGGCGTTTTGGGGACATTGTCTCGGGGGGGTTTTGTGTGGGTGTTTTGGGGACATTGTCTCGGGGGGGTTTTGGAGACATTGTCTCGGGAGGGTTTTGGGGACATCGTCTCGGGGGTGTTTTGGGGGGGTGTTTTGGGGACATTGTCTTGTGGGGGGTTTTGGGGACATTGTCTCTGGGGGTTTTGGGAACATTGCCTCGGGGGGTTTTGGGGGTGGGGTTTTTGGGGACATTGTCTCGGGGGGGTTTTGGGGACATTGTCTCGGGGCGGGTTTTGGGGACGTTGTCTCGGGGGGGTTTTGGGGACATTGTCTCGGGGGCGTTTTGGGGACATTGTCTCGGGGGAGTTTTGGGTGGGTGTTTTGGGGACATTGTCTCGGGGGGGTTTTGAGGACATTGTCTCGGGGGGGTTTGGGGGACATTGTCTCGGGGGTGTTTTGGGGGGATGTTTTGGGGACATTGTCTCGTGGGGGGTTTTGGGGACATTGTCGCGGGGGGGTTTTGGGAACATTGTCTCGGGGGGTTTTGGGGGTGGGGGTTTTGGGGACATTGTCTCGGGGGGGTTTTGGGGACATTGTCTCGGGGGCGTTTTGGGGACGTTGTCTCAGGGGGGTTTTTTGGGACATTGTCTCGGGGGTTTTTGGGGACATTGTCCCGGGGGTTTTTGGGGACATTGTCTCGGGGGTGTTTTGGGCGGGGGTTTGGGGACATTGTCTCGGGGGGGTTTTGGGGACATTGTCTCGGGGGGTTTTTGGGGGGGTTTTTGGGGACATTGTCTCGGGTGGGTTTTGGGGACATTGTCTCGAAGGGGTTCTGGGGGCAATGTCTCGGGGGGGTTTGGGGGGGATTTTGGGGACATTGTCTCGGGGGGGTTTTGGCGACATTGTATCGGGGGCGTTTTGGGGACATTGTCTCGGGGGGGTTTTGTGTGGGTGTTTTGGGGACATTGTCTCGGGGGGGTTTTGGAGACATTGTCTCGGGAGGGTTTTGGGGACATCGTCTCGGGGGTGTTTTGGGGGGGTGTTTTGGGGACATTGTCTTGTGGGGGGTTTTGGGGACATTGTCTCTGGGGGTTTTGGGAACATTGCCTCGGGGGGTTTTGGGGGTGGGGTTTTTGGGGACATTGTCTCGGGGGGGTTTTGGGGACATTGTCTCGGGGCGGGTTTTGGGGACGTTGTCTCGGGGGGGTTTTGGGGACATTGTCTCGGGGGCGTTTTGGGGACATTGTCTCGGGGGAGTTTTGGGTGGGTGTTTTGGGGACATTGTCTCGGGGGGGTTTTGAGGACATTGTCTCGGGGGGGTTTTGGGGACATTGTCTCGGGGGTGTTTTGGGGGGATGTTTTGGGGACATTGTCTCGTGGGGGGTTTTGGGGACATTGTCGCGGGGGGGTTTTGGGAACATTGTCTCGGGGGGTTTTGGGGGTGGGGGTTTTGGGGACATTGTCTCGGGGGGGTTTTGGGGACATTGTCTCGGGGGCGTTTTGGGGACGTTGTCTCAGGGGGGTTTTTTGGGACATTGTCTCGGGGGTTTTTGGGGACATTGTCCCGGGTTTTTTGGGGACATTGTCTCGGGGGTGTTTTGGGCAGGGGTTTGGGGACATTGTCTCGGGGGGGTTTTGGGGACATTGTCTCGGGGGGTTTTTGGGGGGGGTTTTGGGGACATTGTCTCGGGGGGGTTTTGGGAACATTGTCTCGGGGGGGATTTGGGGGGTGTTTTGGGGACATTGTCTCGGGGGGGTTTTGGGGACATTGTCTCGAAGGGGTTCTGGGGACAATGTCTCGGGGGGGTTTGGGGGCGGATTTTGGGGACATTGTCTCGGGAGGGTTATGGCGACATTGTCTCGGGGGCGTTTTGGGGACATTGTCTCGGGGGGGTTTTGGGGGGTGGTGTTTGGGGACATTGTCTCGGGAGGGTTTTGGGGACATTGTCTCGGGGATGTTTTGGGGACATTGCCTTGGGGGTGTTTTGGGTGGGGGATTTTGGGGACATTGTCTCGGGGGGGTTTTGGGGACATTGTCTCGGGGGGTTTTGGGGACATTGTCTCGGGGGGGTTTTGGGGGGGGCTTTTGTGGACATTGTCTCGGGGGGGTTTTGGGGACATTCCCCCGGGGGGGTTTTGGGGACATTGTCTCGGGGGAGTTTTGGGTGGGTGTTTTGGGGACATTGTCTCGGGGGGGCTTTGGGGACATTGTCTCGGGAGGGTTTTGGGGACATCGTCTCGGGGGTGTTTTGGGGGAGTGTTTTGGGGACATTGTCTTGTGGGGGGTTTTGGGGACATTGTCTCAGGGGTGTTTTGGGGGTGTGTTTTGGGGACATTGTCTCGGGGGGATTTGGGTGGGGATTTTGGGGACATTGTCTCGGGGGGGTATTGGCGACATTGTCTCGGGGGCGTTTTGGGGACATTGTCTCGGGGGGGTTTTGGGGGGGCTGTTTGGGGACATTGTCTCGGGAGGGTTTTGGGGACATTGTCTCGGGGGTGTTTTGGGGACATTGTCTCGGGGGGGTTTTGGGGGGGGATTTTGGGGAAATTGTCTCGGGGGGGTTTTGGGGACATTGTCTCGGGGTGTTTTGGGGACATTGTCTCGGGGGGGTTTTGGGGGGGCTTTTGGGGACATTGTCTTGTGGGGGTTTTGGGGACATTGTCTCTGGGGGGTTTTGGGGACATTGTCTCGGGGGAGTTTTGGGTGGGTGTTTTGGGGACATTGTCTCGGGGGGGTTGTGGAGACATTGTCTCGGGAGGGTTTTGGGGACATCGTCTCGGGGGTGTTTTGGGGGGGTGTTTTGGGGACATTGTCTTGTGCGGGGTTTTGGGGACATTGTCTCGGGGGGGTATTGGGAACATTGTCTCGGGGGGTTTTGGGGGTGGGGGTTTTGGGGACATTGTCTCGGGGGGGGTTTTGGGGACATTGTCTCGGGGGGGTTTTGGGGACGTTGTCTCGGGGGGGTTTTGGGGACATTGTCTCGGGGGGGTTTTGGGGACATTGTCTCGGGGGAGTTTTGGGAGGGTGTTTTGGGGACATTGTCTCGGGGGGGGTTTGAGGACATTGTCTCGGAGGGGTTTTGGGGACATTGTCTCAGGGGTGTTTTGGGGGTGTGTTTTGGGGACATTGTCTCAGGGGGATTTGGGGGGGGATTTTGGGGACATTGTCTCGGGGGCGTATTGGCGACATTGTCTTGGGGGCGTTTTGGGGACATTGTCTCGGGGGGGTTTTGGGGGGGGTGTTTGGGGATATTGTCTCGGGAGTGTTTTGGGGACATTGTCTCGGGGGTGTTTTGGGGACATTGTCTCGGGGGGGTTTTGGGGGGGGATTTTGGGGAAATTGTCTCGGGGGGGTTTTGGGGACATTGTCTCGGGGTGTTTTGGGGACATTGTCTCGGGGGGGTTTTGGGGGGGGCTTTTGGGGACATTGTCTTGGGGGGGTTTTGGGGTCATTGTCTCTGGGGGGTTTTGGGGACATTGTCTCGGGGGAGGTTTGGGTGGGTGTTTTGGGGACATTGTTTCGGGGGTGTTGTGGAGACATTGTCTCGGGAGAGTTTTGGGGACATCGTCTCGGGGGTGTTTTGGGGGGGTGTTTTGGGGACATTGTCTTGTGCGGGGTTTTGGGGACATTGTCTCGGGGGGGTATTGGGAACATTGTCTCGGGGGGTTTTGGGGGTGGGGGTTTTGGGGACATTGTCTCGGGGGGGGTTTTGGGGACATTGTCTCGGGGGGGTTTTGGGGACGTTGTCTCGGGGGGGTTTTGGGGACATTGTCTCGGGGGGGTTTTGGGGACATTGTCTCGTGGGAGTTTTGGGAAGGTGTTTTGGGGACATTGTCTCGGGGGGGGTTTGAGGACATTGTCTCGGGGGAGTTTTGGGGACATTGTCTCAGGGGTGTTTTGGGGGGGTGTTTTGGGGACATTGTCTCGGGGGGGGTTTTGGGGACATTGTCGCGGGGGGGTTTTGGGAACATTGTCTCGGGGGGTTTTGGGTGTGGGGGTTTTGGGGACATTGTCTCGGGGGGTTTTTGGGGACATTGTCTCGGGGGGGTTTTGGGGACGTTGTCTCGGGGGTGTTTTGGGGACATTGTCCCGGGGGTTTTTGGGGACATTATCTCGGGGGTGTTTTGGGGGGGGGGGGTTGGGGACATAGTCTCGGGGCGGTTTTGGGGACATTGTCTCGGGGGGGTTTTGGGGGCATTGTCTCGGGGGAGTTTTGGGTGGGTGTTTTGGGGACATTGTCTCGGGGGGGTTTTGGAGACATTGTCTCGGGAGGGTTTTGGGGACATCGTCTCGGGGGTGTTTTGGGGGGGTGTTTTGGGGACATTGTCTAGTGGGGGGTTTTGGGGACATTGTCTCGGGGGGGTTTTGGGAACATTGTCTCGGGGGGTTTTGGGGGTGGGGGTTTTGGGGACATTGTCTCGGGGGGGTTTTGGGGACATTGACCCTGGGGTTTTTGGGGACATTGTCTCGGGGGTGTTTTGGGGACATTGTCTCGGGGGGGTTTTGGGGGGGGTTTTTGGGGACATTGTCTCGGGGGGGTTTTGGGGACATTGTCTTGGGGGGTTTTGGGGACATTGTCTCGGGGGGGTTTTGGGGGGGGCTTTTGGGGACATTGTCTCGGGGGGGTTTTGGGGACATTGTCTCGGGGGGGTTTGGGGCCATTGTCTCTGGGGAGTTTTGGGTGGGTGTTTTGGGGACATTGTCTCGGGGGCGTTTTGGAGACATTGTCTTGGGAGGGTTTTGGGGACATCGTCTCGGCCGTGTTTTGGGGGGGTGTTTTGGGGACATTGTCTTGTGGTTGTTTTTGGGGACATTGTCTCGGGGGGGTTTTGGGAACATTGTCTCAGGGGGTTTTGGGGGTGGGGGTTTTGGGCACATTGTCTCGGGGGGGTTTTGGGGACAGTGTCTAGGGGGGGTTCTGGGGACGTTGTCTCGGGGGGGTTTTGGGGACATTGTCTCGGGGGGGTTTTGGGGACATTGACTCGGGGGAGTTTTGGGTGGGTGTTTTGGGGACATTGTCTCGGGGGGGTTTTGAGGACATTGTCTCGGGGGGGTTTTGGGGACATTGTCTCGGGGGTGTTTTGGGGTGGGTGTTTTGGGGACATTGTCTCGTGGGGGGTTTTGGGGACATTGTCACGGGTGGGTTTTGGGAACATTGTCTCGGGGGGTTTTGGGGGTGGGGATTTTGGGGACATTGTCTCGGGGGGGTTTTGGGGACATTGTCTCGGGGGGGTTTTGGGGACGTTGTCTCGGGGTGGTTTTGGGGACATTGTCTCGGGGGGGTTTTGGGGACATTGTCCCGGGGGTTTTTGGGGACATTGTCTCGGGGGTGTTTTGGGGGGGGATTTGGGGACATTGTCTCGGGGGGGGGGTTTGGGGACATTGTCTCGGGCGGTTTTTGGCGGGGGTGTTTGGGGACATTGTCTCGGAAGGGTTTTGGGAACATTGTCTCGGTGGGGATTTGGGGGGGGTTTTGGGGACATTGTCTCGGGTGGGTTTTGGGGACATTGTCTCGAAGGGGTTCTGGGGGCAATGTCTCGGGGGGGTTTGGGGGGGATTTTGGGGACATTGTCTCGGGGGGGTTTTGGCGACATTGTATCGGGGGCGTTTTGGGGACATTGTCTCGGGGGGGTTTTGTGTGGGTGTTTTGGGGACATTGTCTCGGGGGGGTTTTGGAGACATTGTCTCGGGAGGGTTTTGGGGACATCGTCTCGGGGGTGTTTTGGGGGGGTGTTTTGGGGACATTGTCTTGTGGGGGGTTTTGGGGACATTGTCTCTGGGGGTTTTGGGAACATTGCCTCGGGGGGTTTTGGGGGTGGGGTTTTTGGGGACATTGTCTCGGGGGGGTTTTGGGGACATTGTCTCGGGGCGGGTTTTGGGGACGTTGTCTCGGGGGGGTTTTGGGGACATTGTCTCGGGGGCGTTTTGGGGACATTGTCTCGGGGGAGTTTTGGGTGGGTGTTTTGGGGACATTGTCTCGGGGGTGTTTTGAGGACATTGTCTCGGGGGGGTTTTGGGGACATTGTCTCGGGGGTGTTTTGGGGGGATGTTTTGGGGACATTGTCTCGTGGGGGGTTTTGGGGACATTGTCGCGGGGGGGTTTTGGGAACATTGTCTCGGGGGGTTTTGGGGGTGGGGGTTTTGGGGACATTGTCTCGGGGGGGTTTTGGGGACATTGTCTCGGGGGCGTTTTGGGGACGTTGTCTCAGGGGGGTTTTTTGGGACATTGTCTCAGGGGTTTTTGGGGACATTGTCCCGGGGGTTTTTGGGGACATTGTCTCGGGGGTGTTTTGGGCGGGGGTTTGGGGACATTGTCTCGGGGGGGTTTTGGGGACATTGTCTCGGGGGGTTTTTGGGGGGGTTTTTGGGGACATTGTCTCGGGTGGGTTTTGGGGACATTGTCTCGAAGGGGTTCTGGGGGCAATGTCTCGGGGGGGTTTGGGGGGGATTTTGGGGACATTGTCTCGGGGGGGTTTTGGCGACATTGTATCGGGGGCGTTTTGGGGACATTGTCTCGGGGGGGTTTTGTGTGGGTGTTTTGGGGACATTGTCTCGGGGGGGTTTTGGAGACATTGTCTCGGGAGGGTTTTGGGGACATCGTCTCGGGGGTGTTTTGGGGGGGTGTTTTGGGGACATTGTCTTGTGGGGGGTTTTGGGGACATTGTCTCTGGGGGTTTTGGGAACATTGCCTCGGGGGGTTTTGGGGGTGGGGTTTTTGGGGACATTGTCTCGGGGGGGTTTTGGGGACATTGTCTCGGGGCGGGTTTTGGGGACGTTGTCTCGGGGGGGTTTTGGGGACATTGTCTCGGGGGCGTTTTGGGGACATTGTCTCGGGGGAGTTTTGGGTGGGTGTTTTGGGGACATTGTCTCGGGGGTGTTTTGAGGACATTGTCTCGGGGGGGTTTTGGGGACATTGTCTCGGGGGTGTTTTGGGGGGATGTTTTGGGGACATTGTCTCGTGGGGGGTTTTGGGGACATTGTCACGGGGGGGTTTTGGGAACATTGTCTCGGGGGGTTTTGGGGGTGGGGGTTTTGGGGACATTGTCTCGGGGGGGTTTTGGGGACATTGTCTCGGGGGCGTTTTGGGGACATTGTCTCAGGGGGGTTTTTTGGGACATTGTCTCGGGGGTTTTTGGGGACATTGTCCCGGGGGTTTTTGGGGACATTGTCTCGGGGGTGTTTTGGGCGGGGGTTTGGGGACATTGTCTCGGGGGGGTTTTGGGGACATTGTCTCGGGGGGTTTTTGGGGGGGTTTTTGGGGACATTGTCTCGGGGGGGTTTTGGGAACATTGTCTCGGGGGGGATTTGGGGGGTGTTTTGGGGACATTGTCTCGGGGGGGTTTTGGGGACATTGTCTCGAAGGGGTTCTGGGGACAATGTCTCGGGGGGGTTTGGGGGCGGATTTTGGGGACATTGTCTCGGGAGGGTTATGGCGACATTGTCTCGGGGGCGTTTTGGGGACATTGTCTCGGGGGGGTTTTGGGGGGGGGTGTTTGGGGACATTGTCTCGGGAGGGTTTTGGGGACATTGTCTCGGGGATGTTTTGGGGACATTGCCTTGGGGGTGTTTTGGGTGGGGGATTTTGGGGACATTGTCTCGGGGGGGTTTTGGGGACATTGTCTCGGGGGGTTTTGGGGACATTGTCTCGGGGGGGTTTTGGGGGGGCTTTTGTGGACATTGTCTCGGGGGGGTTTTGGGGACATTCCCCCGGGGGGGTTTTGGGGACATTGTCTCGGGGGAGTTTTGGGTGGGTGTTTTGGGGACATTGTCTCGGGGGGGCTTTGGGGACATTGACTCGGGAGGGTTTTGGGGACATCGTCTCGGGGGTGTTTTGGGGGAGTGTTTTGGGGACATTGTCTTGTGGGGGGTTTTGGGGACATTGTCTCGGGGGGGTTCTGGGAACATTGTCTCGGGGTGTTTTGGGGGTGGGGGTTTTGGGGACATTGTCTCGGGCGGGTTTTGGGGACATTGTCTCGGGGGGGGGGGGTTTTGGGGACATTGTCTCGGGGGCGTTTTGGGGACATTGTCTCGGGGGGGTTTTGGGAACATTGTCTTAGGGGAGTTTTGGGTGGGTGTTTTGGGGATATTGTCTCGGGGGGGTTTTGAGGACTTTGTCTCGGGGGGGGGTTTTGGGGACATTGTCTCGGTGGTGTTTTGGGGGGGTGTTTTGGGGACATTGTCTCGTGGGGGGTTTTGGGGACATTGTCGTGGGGGGGTTTTGGGAACATTGTCTCGGGGGGTTTTGGGGGTGGGGGTTTTGGGGACATTGTCTCGAGGGGGTTTTGGGGACATTGTCTCGGGGGGGTTTTGGGGACATTGACTCGGGGGAGTTTTGGGTGGGTGTTTTGGGGACATTGTCTCGGGGGGGTTTTGAGGACATTGTCTCGGGGGGGTTTTGGGGACATTGTCTCGGGGGTGTTTTGGGGTGGGTGTTTTGGGGACATTGTCTCGTGGGGGGTTTTGGGGACATTGTCACGGGTGGGTTTTGGGAACATTGTCTCGGGGGGGTTTTGGGGGTGGGGATTTTGGGGACATTGTCTCGGGGGGGTTTTGGGGACATTGTCTCGGGGGGGTTTTGGGGACGTTGTCTCGGGGTGGTTTTGGGGACATTGTCTCGGGGGGGTTTTGGGGACATTGTCCCCGGGGTTTTTGGGGACATTGTCTCGGGGGTGTTTTGGGGGGGGATTTGGGGACATTGTCTCGGGGGGGGGGGTTTGGGGACATTGTCTCGGGCGGTTTTTGGCGGGGGTGTTTGGGGACATTGTCTCGGAAGGGTTTTGGGAACATTGTCTCGGTGGGGATTTGGGGGGGGGTTTTGGGGACATTGTCTCGGGTGGGTTTTGGGGACATTGTCTCGAAGGGGTTCTGGGGGCAATGTCTCGGGGGGGTTTGGGGGGGATTTTGGGGACATTGTCTCGGGGGGGTTTTGGCGACATTGTATCGGGGGCGTTTTGGGGACATTGTCTCGGGGGGGTTTTGTGTGGGTGTTTTGGGGACATTGTCTCGGGGGGGTTTTGGAGACATTGTCTCGGGAGGGTTTTGGGGACATCGTCTCGGGGGTGTTTTGGGGGGGTGTTTTGGGGACATTGTCTTGTGGGGGGTTTTGGGGACATTGTCTCTGGGGGTTTTGGGAACATTGCCTCGGGGGGTTTTGGGGGTGGGGTTTTTGGGGACATTGTCTCGGGGGGGTTTTGGGGACATTGTCTCGGGGCGGGTTTTGGGGACGTTGTCTCGGGGGGGTTTTGGGGACATTGTCTCGGGGGCGTTTTGGGGACATTGTCTCGGGGGAGTTTTGGGTGGGTGTTTTGGGGACATTGTCTCGGGGGGGTTTTGAGGACATTGTCTCGGGGGGGTTTGGGGGACATTGTCTCGGGGGTGTTTTGGGGGGATGTTTTGGGGACATTGTCTCGTGGGGGGTTTTGGGGACATTGTCGCGGGGGGGTTTTGGGAACATTGTCTCGGGGGGTTTTGGGGGTGGGGGTTTTGGGGACATTGTCTCGGGGGGGTTTTGGGGACATTGTCTCGGGGGCGTTTTGGGGACGTTGTCTCAGGGGGGTTTTTTGGGACATTGTCTCGGGGGTTTTTGGGGACATTGTCCCGGGGGTTTTTGGGGACATTGTCTCGGGGGTGTTTTGGGCGGGGGGTTTGGGGACATTGTCTCGGGGGGGTTTTGGGGACATTGTCTCGGGGGGTTTTTGGGGGGGTTTTTGGGGACATTGTCTCGGGTGGGTTTTGGGGACATTGTCTCGAAGGGGTTCTGGGGGCAATGTCTCGGGGGGGTTTGGGGGGGATTTTGGGGACATTGTCTCGGGGGGGGTTTTGGCGACATTGTATCGGGGGCGTTTTGGGGACATTGTCTCGGGGGGGTTTTGTGTGGGTGTTTTGGGGACATTGTCTCGGGGGGGTTTTGGAGACATTGTCTCGGGAGGGTTTTGGGGACATCGTCTCGGGGGTGTTTTGGGGGGGTGTTTTGGGGACATTGTCTTGTGGGGGGTTTTGGGGACATTGTCTCTGGGGGTTTTGGGAACATTGCCTCGGGGGGTTTTGGGGGTGGGGTTTTTGGGGACATTGTCTCGGGGGGGTTTTGGGGACATTGTCTCGGGGCGGGTTTTGGGGACGTTGTCTCGGGGGGGTTTTGGGGACATTGTCTCGGGGGCGTTTTGGGGACATTGTCTCGGGGGAGTTTTGGGTGGGTGTTTTGGGGACATTGTCTCGGGGGGGTTTTGAGGACATTGTCTCGGGGGGGTTTTGGGGACATTGTCTCGGGGGTGTTTTGGGGGGATGTTTTGGGGACATTGTCTCGTGGGGGGTTTTGGGGACATTGTCGCGGGGGGGTTTTGGGAACATTGTCTCGGGGGGTTTTGGGGGTGGGGGTTTTGGGGACATTGTCTCGGGGGGGTTTTGGGGACATTGTCTCGGGGGCGTTTTGGGGA
>JANJGN010004339.1:0-34259 GCA_026770705.1 Isurus oxyrinchus | reverse complement strand
GAGAGAGGTGGGGCTCGGTAGTGTGACGGGGCTGGGGAGACTGAGGGGTGAGGCGGGAAAAAGAGAGAGAAGGGAGGGGCTGGGGAGAGAGAGAGAGAAGGGAGGGGCTGGGGAGAATGAGGGTGAATTGGGAGAGGAGGGGCAGGGGCGGCTGGGGAGAGAGAGAGAGGGGCGGGGTTGGGGAGAGAGAGAGGGGCGGGGTTGGGGAGAGCGAGAGAGGGGAGGGGCTCGGGAGGGAGAGAGAGAGGGGAGGGTCTGTGGCGATTGAGGGGTGGGGCTTGGGAGAGAGAGGGGTGGGGGTGTGGCTGGGAAGAGTGATGGGTGGCGGATGGACTGGGGAGAGAGAGGGGAGGTGCTCAGGAGAGTGAGAGAGAGAGGGAAGGGTCTGGGGAATGAGTGAGAGAGAGGGGAGGGGGCTGGGAGAGAGAGAGAGGGGAGGAGCTGGGGAAGAGAGAGAGAGACAGAGAGCAGGTGCTGGGGGAGAGAGAGAGAGAGAGGGAAGGGCTGGGGGGAGAGTGAGAGGGAAGGGGCTGGGGGCAGAGAGAGACAGGGAAGGGGCTGGGGAGAGAGAGAGAGAGAGAGAGAGGGAAGGGGCTGGTGTTGGAGAGAGAGGGGGAGGGGCTGGGAAGAGACAGGGAAAGGGATGGGGAGAGAGAGAGGGGAGGGGCTGTGGAGAGAGAGAGCGGAGGGGCTGGGTAGAAAGATAGGGGTGGGGCTGGGAGAGAGAGAGAGAGGAGAGGGGCTGCGGAGAGAGAGAGGGGAGGGGCTGGGGAGAGAGAAACAGGAGGGGCTGGGGAGAGAGAGGAGTGGCTGGGGAGAGAGAGAGGGGAGGGGCGGGGGAGAGAGAGAAAGGGTGGGGGCGGGGGGGAGAGAGAGAGGGAAGGGGCTGGGGGGAGAGGGAGACAGGGAAGTGGCTGGGGGAAAGAGAGACAGGGGAGGGGCTGGGGAGAGAGAGAGAGAGAGAGGGGAGGGGCTGGGGAAAGAGAGGGGAGTGGCTGGGGAGAGAGAGGGGAGTGGCTGGGGAGAGACAGGGGCGGGGCTGGGGAGAGACAGGGGCGGGGATGGGAAGAGAGAGGGGAGGGGCTGGGAGAGAGGGAGGGGCGGGGCAGGAAAGAGAGAGAGGGGAGGGGCTGGGGAGAGGGAGGGGAGGTGCTGGGAGAGAGTGTAGGAGCTGGGGAGAGAGAGGTGCGGGGCTGGGGAGAGAGAGTGTAGTGGCTGGGGTGAGTGAGGGGAGGGGCTTGACAGAGAGAGGGAGGGTCAGGGGAGAGAGAGGGGAGGGCAGGGGAGAGAGAGAGGGGAGGGAGGGGAGGGGAGAGAGAGGGGAGGGGAGGGGAGGGGAGAGAGAGGGGAGGGGAGGGGTGAGAGAGGGGAGGGGAGGGGAGAGAGAGGGGAGGGGAGGGGAGAGAGAGGGGAGGGGAGGGGATGGTAGGGGAGGGTCTAGGGAGAGAGGGGAGAGAGAGGGGAGGGGAGAGAGAGGGGAGGGGAGGGGAGGGGAGAGAGAGGGGAGGGGAGGGGATGGTAGGGGAGGGTCTAGGGAGAGAGGGGAGAGGGGCTGGGGAGTGAGAGAGAGAAGGATGGGAGGGGCTGGTGAGAGAGAGAGGGTTGTGGCTGGTGAGTGTGAGGGGTGGGGCTGGTGAGAGTGGGGGGTGGGGCTGGTGAGAGTGGGGGGTGGGGCTGGTGAGAGTGGGGGGTGGGTCTGCACAGTTAGGGGTGAGGCGGGAGAGAGGCGGTGGGGCTGGGGGGAGTGAGGGGTGAGTTGGGATAGAGGGGCAGGGGCTGGGGAGAGAGAGAGGGGAGAGGGGCTGAGGCAAATGAAGGGTGGGGCTGGGGAGAGTGAGGGGTGGGGGTGGGGCTGGGGAGAGTGAGGGGTGGGGGTGTGGCTGGGGAGAGTGATGGGTGGGAGTGTGGCTGGGGAGAGTGATGGGTGGGAGTGGGGCTGGGGAGAGTGAGGGGTTGGGGTGTGGCTGGGGAGAGTGATGGGTGGGAGTGTGGCTGGGGAGAGTGATGGGTGGGAGTGGGGCTGGGGAGAGAGAGAGGGGAGGTGTTCGTGAGAGTGAGGGGTGGTGCTGGGGAGAGAGAGAGAGGGGAGGGCCTCCAGAGAGAGAGGGAGAGAGAGGGAAGGGGCTGGGGAGTGAGTGATAGAGAGGGGAGGGGCTGGGAGAGAGAGAGAGGGGAGGGGCTGGGGAAGAGAGAGAGAGAGGGGAGGGGCTGGGGAAGTGCGAGAGAGAGGGGAGGGCCTGGGGGAGAGTGAGAGAGAGGGGAAGGGGTTGGGGTGAGAGTGAGATGGAAGAGGCTGGGGAGAGAGAAAGAGGGAAGTGGCTGGGGAAGGAGAGAGAGGGAAGGGGCTGGGGAAAGAGAGAGAGGCAAGAGGTTGAGGGAGAGAGAGAGGGAAAGGGCTGGGGGCAGGGAGAGAGAGAGGGAAAGGGCTGGGGGCAGAGAGAGAGAGGGAAGGGGCTGGGGGGAGAGAGAGAGAGATAGGGAAGGGGCTCGGGGGAGAGAGAGAGAGGGAAGGGGCTGGGGGGGACAGACAGAGAGAGGGAAGGGGCTGGGGGGACAGAAAGAGAGAGAGAGGGGGAAGGGGCTGGGGTTGGAGAGAGAGAGGGGCTGGGAAGAGAGAGAGGGAAAGGGCTGGGGAGAGAGAGAGAGGGGAGGGGCTCGGGAGGGAGAGAGAGAGAGAGGGGAGGGGCTCGGGAGGGAGAGAGAGAGAGAGGGGAGGGGCTGGGGAGAGAGAGAGAGAGAAGGGAGGGGCTGGGGAGAGAGAGAGGGTAGGGACTGGGGAGATAGAGAGAGGAGGGGCTGGTGAGAGAGAGGGGTGGGGCTGGTGAGAGAGAGGGGTGGGGCTGGGGAGAGAGAGGGGAAGGCAGGGGCTGGGGTGAAAGAGGGGAGAGGATGGGGCGAGAGAGAGAGGAAAGGGCCTGGGGTGAGATAGACAGGGAAGGGGCTGGGGAGAGAGAGAGAGGGACGCGGCTGGGGAAAGAGAGAGAGGGAAGGAGCTGGGGAGAGAGAAAGAGGGAAGGGGCTGGGGAAAGAGAGAGAGGAAAGAGGTTTGGGGAGAGAGAGGGAAAGGGCTGGGGGCAGGGAGAGAGAGGGAAAGGGCTGGGGGCAGGGAGAGAGAGGGAAAGGGCTGGGGGCAGGGAGAGAGAGGGAAAGGGCTGGGGGCAGGGAGAGAGAGGGAAAGGGCTGGGGGCAGAGAGAGAGAGGGAAGGGGCTGGGGAGAGAGAGAGAGAGAGGGTAGGGGCTGGCGAGAGAGAGAGGGAAGGGGCTGGGGGGGAGAGAGAGAGAGAGAGGGAAGGGGCTGGGTGGAGAGAGAGAGAGGGAAGGGGCTGGGGGTGGAGAAACAGAGAGAGGGAAGGGGGCTCAGGGAGAGAGAGAGGGGAGGGGGCTGGGGAGAGAGAGAGGGGAGGGGCTGGGGAGAGAGAGAGGGGAGGGGCTGGGGGGACAGAGAGATAGAGAGGGAAGGGGCTGGGATTGGAGAGAGAGAGGGGAGGAGCTGGGAACAGAGAGAGAGGGAAAGGGCTGGGGAGAGAGAGAGGGAGGGAAGGAGTTGGGGTGAGAGAGAGGGAAGGGGCTGGGGGGACAGAGAGAGAGGGAACGGGTTGGGGTTGGAGAGAGAGAGGGGAGGGGCTGGGAAGAGAGAGAGGGAAAGGGCTGGGGAGAGAGAGAGGGGAGGGGCTGGATAGAAAGAGAGGGGAGGGGCTGGGATAGAAAGAGAGGGGAGGGGCTGGGGAGAGAGAGAGAGGTGAGGGGCTGGGGAGGAGAGAGAGAGGTGAGGGGTGGGAGGAGAGAGAGGGGAGGGGGTGGGAGAGAGAGAGGGGAGGGGTGGGGGAGAGAGAGAGAGGGGAGTGGCTGGGGAGAGAGAGAGGGGAGGGGCTGGGGAAAGAGAGGGGAGGGGCTCGGGAAAGAGAGGGGAGGGGCTCGGGAAAGTGAGAGAGAGATGGGAGGAGCTCCGGAGAGTGAAGGTTGGGGCTGGGGAGAGAGAGATTTTAAGGGATGACCACGGGAGTGACAGAGGGGTGGGGCTGGGATGAGAGAGATGGGAGGGTCTCGGGAGAGTGAGGGGTGGGGCTTGAGAGAGAGAGGGGGAAGGGCAGGAGAGGGAGACAGAGAGGGGGAGGCTCAGGGGAGAGAGAGAGGGGAGGGGAGGGTCTGGGGAGAGAGGGGGAGTTGCGGAGAGAGAGCAGAGGGGCTGGGGAGTGAGAGAGAGAAGGATGGGGAAAGAGAGAGAGGGAAGGGGCTGGGTGATAGAGAGGGAATGGGCTGGGGGGGAGAGAGAGAGAGAGGGAAGGGGCTGGGGGGGACAGACAGAGAGAGGGAAGGGGCTGTGGGGACAGAGAGAGGGGAGGGGCTGGGTAGAAAGAGAGGGGAGGGGCTGGGGGAGAGAGAGAGGAGAGGGGCTGGGGAGAGAGAGGAGAGGGGCTGGGGAGAGAGAGAGAGGGGAGGGGGGCTGGGAGAGAGAGAGAGAGGGGAGGGGCTGGGGAGAGAGAGAGAGGGGAGGGGCTGGGGAGAGAGAGAGGGGAGGGGCTGGGGAGAGAGAGGGGGAGGGGCTGGAGAGAGAGAGGGGAGGGGCTGGAGAGAGAGAGGGGAGGGGCTGGGGAGAGAGGGGAGGGGCTGGGGAGAGAGGGGAGAGAGAGAGAGAGGGGAGGGACGGGGAGAGAGAGAGAGAGGGGAGGGACGGGGAGAGAGAGAGGGGAATGGCTGGGGAGAGAGAGAGGGGAGGAGCTGGGAAAAGAGAATGGAGGGGCTCGGGAGAGTGAGGGGTGGGGCTGGGGAGAGAGAGACGGGAGGACCTCCTAAGAGTGAAGGGTGGGTCTTCGGAGAGAGAGAGAGAGGGGTGGGTCTGGGGGCAGAGCTAGAGGGGAGGGCCATGGGAGTGACAGAGGGGTGGGGTTGGGGTGAGAGAGATGGGAGGGGCTCGGGAGACTGAGGGGTGGGCCTGGGGAGAGAGACAGGGGTGGGGAATGGGGGAGAGAGAGAGGGGAGGGGCTCGGGAGAGAGAGAGAGAAAAAGGGATGGGGGGAGAGAGAGAGAGGGCAGGGGTTTGGGGAGAGAGAAAGGGAAGGGGCTGGGGTGAGATAGAAAGAGAGGTAAGGGGCTGGGTGGAGCGAGAGAGAGAGGGAACGGCCTGGTGGGAGAGAGAGAGAGAGAGGGGGAAAGGGCTGGGGGGAGAGAGAGAGAGGGAAGGGGCTGGAGGGGAGAAACACAGAGAGGGAAGGGGCTGAGGGAGAGAGAGAGAGAGGGAAGGGGCTGGGGAGAGAGAGGGCAGGGGCTGGGGGGAGAGAGAGGGAAGGGCCTGGAGGGAGAGAGAGAGGGAGAGAGATGGGAGGGGTTGGGGAGAGAGAGGGGAGGGGCTGGGGAGAGAGAGTGGTGGCCTGGGGAGAGGGAGGTGTGGGGCTGAGGAGAGAGAGGCAGAGGGGCTGGGGAGAGTGAGGTGTGGGGCTGGAGAGAGAGAGAGGCAGAGGGGCTGGGGAGAGAGAGGTGTGGGGCTGGAGAGAGAGGCAGAGGGGCTGGGGAGAGAGAGGGGAGAGGGTGGGGAGAGAGAGAGAGAGGGGAGGGGTGGGGAGAGAGAGAGAGGGGAGGGGCGGGGAGAGAGAGAGGGGGGAGTGGCTGGAGAGAGAGAGAAAGAGGGGTGGGGCTGGGGAAAGAGACAGGAGGGGCTCGGGAGAGTGAGGGGTGGGGCTGGGGAGAGAGACAGGGGAGGGTCTGGGGAGAGAGAGAGGGGTTAGAAAGAGAGGGGAGGGGCTGGGAGAGAGAGAGGAGAGGGGCAGGTGAGAGAGAGAGAGGGGAGGGGCTGGGGAGAGAGAGGAGAAGGGCTGGGGAGAGAGAGAGAGGGCTGGGGCAGTTGAGAGAGAGGGGAGGGGCTGGGGAGAGAGAGGGGAGGGGCTGGGGAGAGTGAGAGAGTGGAGGGTCAGGGGAGAGAGAGAGGGGAGGGGCGGGGAGAGAGAGAGGGGGGAGTGGCTGGAGAGAGAGAGAGAGAGGGGTGGGGCTGGGGAAAGAGACGGGAGGGGCTCGGGAGAGTGAGGGGTGGGGTTGGGGAGAGAGAGGGGTGGGTCTGGTTGCGGAGATAGAGGGGAGGGCCACAGGAGTGAAAGAGGTGTGGGGCTGGGGTGAGAGAGACGGGTGGGGCTCGGGAGAGTGAGGGGTGGGTCTGGGGAGGGATAGAGTGTTGGGGCTGGGGCTAGGGAGAGAGAGAGGAGAGGGGCTCGGGAGAGAGGGAGGGGAGGGGCTCGGGAGAGAGAGAGAATTGGGGAGAGAGAGAGAGAGAGAGCGGGCAGGGGCAGGGGGGAGAGAGAAAGGGAAGGGGCTGGGGGAGAGTGAGAGAGAGGGAAGGTGCTGGAGGGGATGGACAGAGAGAGGGAATGGGCAGGGGAGATAGAGACGGAAGGGGCTGGGGGGGAGAGAGAGTGGGAGAGAGAGGGGAGGGGCTGGGGAGATAGAGGGGTGGGCTGGGGAGAGGGAGGTGTGGGGCTGAGGAGAGAGAGAGCGGAGGGGCTGGGTAGAAAGATAGGGGAGAGGCTGGGGAGAGAGAAAGGGGCGGGGCTGGGGAGAGAGAGAGAGAGAGGAGTGGCTGGGGAGAGAGAGAGTGGAGGGGCGGGGGAGAGAGAGAGAGGGGAGGGGCGGGGGGGGAGAGAGAGAGAGGGGAGGGGCGGGGGGAGAAAGAGAGAGAGGGAAGGGGCTGGGGAGAGAGAGAGAGAGGAAGGGCTGGGGAGAGAGAGAGGGGAGGGGCTGGGGAAAGAGAGGGGAGTGGCTGGGGAGAGACAGGGGCGGGGCTGAGAAGAGAGAGGCGAGGGTCTGGGGAGAGGGAAGGGAGGTGCTGGGGAGAGAGAGGGTAGGGGCTGGAGGGAGAGAGGTGCGGGGCTGGGGAGAGAGAGGGGAGGGGCTGGGGAGAGAGAGTGTAGGGGCTGGGGGTGAGTGAGGGGTGGGGCTTGAGAGAGAGAGGGGGAGGGGCAGGAGAGGGAGACAGAGAGGGGGAGGGTCAGGGGAGAGAGAGGGGAGAGAGAGGGGAGGGGAGGGTCTGGGGAGAGAGGGGGAGTCGCGGAGAGAGAGCAGAGGGGCTGGGGAGTGAGAGAGAGAAGGATGGGAAGGGCTGGTGAGAGAGAGAGGGTTGTGGCTGGTGAGTGTGAGGGGTGGGGCTGGGGAGAGTGGGCGGTGGGTCTGCACAGAGTTCGGGGTGAGGCGAGAGAGAAGCGGTGGGGCTGGGGGGAGTGAGGGGTGAGTTGGGAGAGAGGGGCAGGGGCTGGGGAGAGAGAGAGGGGAGAGGGGCTGAGGCAAATGAGGGGTGGGGCTGGGGAGAGTGAGGGGTGGGTGTGTGGCTGGGGAGAGTGATGGGTGGGGGTGTGGCTGGGGAGAGAGAGAGGGGAGGTGTTCGTGAGAGTGAGGGGTTGTACTGGGGAGAGAGAGAGGGGAGGGCCTCCGGAGAGAGAGAAGAGAGAGGGAAGGGGCTGGGGAGGGAGTGAGAGAGAGGGAAGGGGCTGGGGAGGGAGTGAGAGAGAGGGGAGGGACTGGGGGAGAGTGAGAGAGAGGGGGAAGGGGTTGGGGTGAGAGTGAGAGGGAAGGGGCTGGGGAGAGAGAAAGAGGGAAGTGGCTGGGGAAAGAGAGAGAGGGAAGGGGCTGGGGAAAGAGAGAGAGGGAAAGGGCTGGGGGCAGAGAGAGAGGGAAGGGGCTGGGGTGATAGAGAGGGAATGGGCTGGGGGGAGAGAGAGAGAGAGAGAGGGAAGGGGCTGGGGGGGACAGACAGAGAGAGGGAAGGGGTTGGGGGGACAGAGAGAGGGGAGGGGCTGGGTAGAAAGAGAGGGGAGGGGCTGGGCGAGAGACAGAGGAGAGGGGCTGGGGAGAGAGAGGAGAGGGGCTGGGGAGAGAGAGAGAGGGGAGGGGCTGGGGAGAGAGAGAGGGGAGGGGCTGGGGAGAGAGAGAGGGGAGGGGCTGGGGAGAGAGCGAAGGGAGGGGTGGGGAGAGAGAGAGAGGGGAGGGACGGGGAGAGAGAGAGAGGGGAGGGACGGGGAGAGAGAGAGGGGAATGGCTGGGGAGAGAGAGAGGGGAGGGACTGGGAAAAGAGAATGGAGGGGCTCGGGAGAGTGAGGGGTGGGCCTGGGGAGAGAGAGACGGGAGGACCTCCTAAGAGTGAAGGGTGGGTCTTCGGAGAGAGAGAGAGGGGTGGGTCTGGGGGCAGAGCTAGAGGGGAGGGCCATGGGAGTGACAGAGGGGTGGGGTTGGGGTGAGAGAGATGGGAGGGGCTCGGGAGACTGAGGGGTGGGCCTGGGGAGAGAGACAGGGGTGGGGAATGGGGGAGAGAGAGAGGGGAGGGGCTCGGGAGAGAGAGAGAGAGAAAAAGGGATGGGGGGAGAGAGAGAGAGGGCAGGGGTTTGGGGAGAGAGAAAGGGAAGGGGCTGGGGTGAGATAGAAAGAGAGGTAAGGGGCTGGGTGGAGCGAGAGAGAGAGGGAAGGGCCTGGTGGGAGAGAGAGAGAGAGAGAGAGGGGGAAAGGGCTGGGGGGGAGAGAGAGAGAGAGGGAAGGGGCTGGAGGGGAGAAACACAGAGAGGGAAGGGGCTGAGGGAGAGAGAGAGAGAGGGAAGGGGCTGGGGAGAGAGAGGGAAGGGGCTGGGGGGAGAGAGAGGGAAGGGCCTGGAGGGAGAGAGAGAGGGAGAGAGATGGGAGGGGTTGGGGAGAGAGATGGGAGGGGTTGGGGAGAGAGAGGGGAGGGGCTGGGGAGAGAGAGTGGTGGCCTGGGGAGAGGGAGGTGTGGGGCTGAGGAGAGAGAGGCAGAGGGGCTGGGGAGAGTGAGGTGTGGGGCTGGAGAGAGAGACAGGCAGAGGGGCTGTGGAGAGAGAGGTGTGGGGCTGGAGAGAGAGAGAGGCAGAGGGGCTGGAGAGAGAGAGGGGAGAGGGTGGGGAGAGAGAGAGAGGGGAGGGGTGGGGAGAGAGAGAGAGGGGAGGGGCGGGGAGAGAGAGAGGGGGAGTGGCTGGAGAGAGAGTGAAAGAGGGGTGGGGCTGGGGAAAGAGACGGGAGGGGCTCGGGAGAGTGAGGGGTGGGGCTGGGGAGAGAGACAGGGGAGGGTCTGGGGAGAGAGAGAGGGGTTAGAAAGAGAGGGGAGGGGCTGGGAGAGAGAGAGGAGAGGGGCAGGTGAGAGAGAGAGAGGGGTGGGGCAGTTGAGAGAGAGGGGAGGGGCTGGGGAGAGAGAGGGGAGGGGCTGGGGAGAGTGGGAGAGGGGAGGGTCAGGGGAGAGAGAGAGGGGAGGGGCGGGGGGAGAGAGAGAGGGGGGAGTGGCTGGAGAGAGAGAGAGAGAGGGGTGGGGCTGGGGAAAGAGACGGGAGGGGCTCGGGAGAGTGAGGGGTGGGGTTAGGGAGAGAGAGAGGGGTGGGTCTGGTTGCGGAGATAGAGGGGGAGGGCCACAGGAGTGAGAGAGGTGTGGGGCTGGGGTGAGAGAGACGGGTGGGGCTCGGGAGAGTGAGGGGTGGGTCTGGGGAGGGAGAGAGTGTTGGGGCTGGGGCTCGGGAGAGAGAGAGGAGAGGGGCTCGGGAGAGAGGGAGGGGAGGGGAGGGGCTCGGGAGAGAGAGAGGATTGGGGAGAGAGAGAGAGAGCGGGCAGGGGCAGGGGGGAGAGAGAAAGGGAATGGGCTGGGGGGAGAGTGAGAGAGAGGGAAGGTGCTGGAGGGGATGGACAGAGAGAGGGAATGGGCAGGGGAGATAGAGACGGAAGGGGCTGGGGGGAGAGAGAGTGGGAGAGAGAGGGGAGGGGCTGGGGAGATAGAGGGGTGGGCTGGGGAGAGGGAGGTGTGGGGCTGAGGAGAGAGAGGGGTGGGGATGGGGAGAGTAAGGTGTGGGGCTGGTGAGAGAGAGAGGCAGAGGGGCTGGGGAGAGAGAAGGGAGAGGGTGGGGAGAGAGAGAGGGGAGGGGCTGGTGGGGGGAGAGAGAGAGGGGAGGGGCTGGTGGGGGGAGAGAGAGAGGGGAGGGGCTGCGGGAGAGAGGGAAGGGGGAGGGGTTGGGGGGAGAGAGAGGGGAGGGGCTGGGGTGGAGAGAGAGAGAGAGGGGAGGGTCTGGGGAGAGAGAGAGGGGAGAGGCTGTGGCGAGCGAGGGGTGGGGATGGGGAGAGTGAGAGGTGGGGCTGGAGAGCGTGACGGGTGGGGCTGGGGAAATTGTGGGGTGGGGCAGGAAAAAGAGCGAGAAGGGAGGGGCTGGGGAGAGAGAGAGAGAAGGGAGGGGCTGGGGAGAGAGAGAGGGTAGGGACTGGGGAGAGAGAGAGGGGAGGGGCTGGGGAGAGAGAGGGGAGGGGCTGGGGAGAGGGAGGGGAAGGGAGGGGCTGGGGAGAAAGAGGGGGAGGGGATGGGGAGAGAGAGAGAGGGGAGGGCCTGGGGTGAGACAGAGAGGGAAGGGGCTGGGGAGAGAGAGAGGGAAGGAGCTGGGGAGAGAGAGAGAGGGACGGGGCTGGGGAAAGAGAGAGAGGGACGGGGCTGGGGAAAGAGAGAGAGTGAATGAGCTGGGGATAGAGAAAGGGAAGGGGCTGGGGAAAAAGAGAGAGGCAAGAGGTTTGGGGAGAGAAAGCGAAGGGGCTGGGGTGAGAGAGAGAGGGAAGGGGCTGGGGAGAGAGAGAGGGAAGGGGCTGGGGGGGAGAGAGAGAGAGAGAGGGGGAAGGGGCTGGGTGGAGAGGAAGAGAGAGGGAAGGGGCTGAGGGAGAGAGAGAGAGAGAGAGGGAAGGGGCTGGGGAGAGAGAGAGGGAAGGGGCTGGGGAGAGAGAGAGGGGAGGGGCTGGTGAGAGAGAGAGGGAAGGGGCTGGGGGGACAGAGAGATAGAGAGGGAAGGGGCTGGGGTTGGAGAGAGAGAGGGGAGGGGCTGGGAACAGAGAGAGAGGGAAAGGGCTGGGAAGAGAGAGAGGGAGGGAAGGGGTTTGGGTGAGAGAGAAGGAAGGGGCTGGGGGGACAGAGAGAGAGAGAGGGAACGGGCTGGGGTTGGAGAGAGAGAGGGGAGGGGCTGGGAAGAGAGAGAGGGAAAGGGCTGGGGAGGGAGAGAGGGGAGGGGCTGGGCAGAAAGAGAGGGGAGGGGCTGAGAGAGAGAGAGAGGAGAGGGGCTGGGGAGAGAGAGAGTGGGGAGGGGCTGGGGAGAGAGAGAGTGGGGAGGGGCTGGGGAGAGAGAGAGTGGGGAGGGGCTGGGGAGAGAGAGAGGAGAGGGGCTGGGGAGAGAGAGAGAGAGGGGAGGGGCTGTGGAGAGAGAGATGGAAGGTGCTGGGGAGAGAGAGGGAAGGGGCTGGTGAGAGACAGAGAGGGAACGGGCTGGGGAGAGAGAGGGAAGGGGCTGGGGAAAGAGAGAGGGAAGAGGTTGGGGGAGAGTGAGAGGGAAAAAGCTGGGGACAGAGAGAGAGAGGGAAGGGGCTGGGGAGAGAGAGTGAGGGAAGGGAGTGGGGAGAGAGAGGGATGGGGCTGGGGGGAGAGAGATAGAGAGAGGGAAGGGGCTGGGGTTGGAGAGAGTGAGGGGAGGGGCTGGGAAGAGAGAGAGGGGAAGGGCTGGGTAGAAAGAGAGTGGAGGGGCTGGGAGAGAGAGAGAGGAGAGGGCTGGGGAGAGGGAAAGAGGGGAGGGGCTTGGGAGCGAGAGAGGAGAGGGGCTGGGGAGAGGGAGAGAGGTGTGGGGCAGCGGAGAGAGAGGTAGCTGCTCGGGAGAGAGAGGGGAGTGGCTGGGGAGAGAGAGGGGTGGGCCAGGGAGAGTGAGGTGAGTGGCTGGGGAGATTGAGGAGACAGGCTGGGGAGAGAGAGTGGGAAGGGGCTGATGGGAAAGAGAGAGAGAGAGGAGAGGGGCTGGGGAAGGAGGGAGGGAGATAGGGAAGGGGCAGGGGGCAGAGAGAGAGAGGGAAGGGGCTGGTGGGAGAGAGTGGGAAGGGGTTGGGGGGAGAGAGAGATAGGGAAAAGCCTGGGGGGAGAGAGAAAGAGGGAGGGCAGGGGCTGGGGGGTGAGAGAGAGCGAAGGGGCTGGGGGGGTGACAGAGACAGGGGAGGGGCTGGGGAGAGGGAGAGAGAGAGAGGGGGAGGGTCTGGGGAGAGAGAGAGGGGAAGGGCTGATGAGAGAGAGGGGCTGGGCTGGGGAGAGGGAGGGGAGGGGCTGGGTAGAGAGAGGGTAGGAGCTGGGTAGAGAGAGGGTAGGGGCTAGGGAGAGAGGGGTGGGGCTGGGGAAAGAGTGGGGTGGGGCTGGGGGGAAAGAGTGGGGTGGGGCTGGGGAGAGAGAGTGTAGGGGCTGGGGTGGGAGAGAGAGAGGGGGAGGGGGAGGGGCAGGAGAGAGTGGGAGGGGCAGGGGAGAGAGAGTGGAGGGGCTGCGGAGAGAGAGCAGAGGATCTGGGGAGGGAGTGAGAGAGGGATGGGAGGGGCTGGTGAGAGTGAGAGTGGCGGGGCTGTGGCGATTGAGGGGTGAGGCTGGGAAGAGTGAATGATGGCGGTGTGGCTGGGGAGAGTTAGGGGTGGGGGTGGGGGTGGGGGTGGGGCACGGGAGAGTGAGGGGTGCGGCTGAGGAGAGAGAGAGAAATGAGTGGGGCTGGGAGAGATCGAGAGTGAGGCGTGGGGCTGGGGGAGAGAGAGAGAGGGACGGGGTGGGGGTGGGGGTGGGGGTGGGGGTGGGGGTGGGGCACGGGAGAGTGAGGGGTGCGGCTGAGGAGAGAGAGAGAAATGAGTGGGGCTCGGAGAGAGCGAGAGTGAGGCGTGGGGCTGGGGGAGAGAGAGAGAGGGACGGGGTTGGGGGGACAGAGAGAGGGAAGGGGCTGGGGGCAGAGAGAGAGAGGGAAGGTGCTGGGGAGAGAGAGAGGAAAGGGGCTGGTGAGAGATAGCGAGGGAATGGGCTGGGGGCAGAGAGAGAGAGGGAAGGGGCTGGGGAGAGAGAGAGGGAAGAGGTTGGGAGAGAGAGAGAGAGAAAGGGCTGGGGGCAGAGAGAGAGAGGGATGGGACTGGGGAGAGAGAGAGAAAGAGAGAGGGAAGGTGCTGGGGAGAGAGAGAGGGAAGTGGCTGGTGAGAGATAGAGAGGGAACGGGCTGGGGAGAGAGAGAGAGGGAAGGGGCTGGGGAAAGAGAGAGGGAAGAGGTTGGGGGAGAGTGAGATAGAAAGAGCTGGGGGCAGAGAGAGAGAGGGAAGGGGCTGGGGAGAGAGAGTGATCGTGCTGGGGGGAGAGAGATAGAGAGAGGGAAGGGGCTGGGGTTGGAGAGAGTGAGGGCAGGGGCTGGGAAGAGAGAGAGGAAAGGGCTGGGGAGAGAGAGAGAGGGGAGGGGCTGGGTAGAAAGAGAGTGGAGGGGCTGGGAGAGAGAGAGGAGAGGGCTGGGGAGAGGGAGAGAGGGGAGGGGCTTGGGAGCAAGAGAGGAGAGGGGCTGGAGAGAGAGAGAGGTGAGGGGCAGCGGAGAGAGAGGTTGCTGCTGGGGAGAGAGAGAGGGGAGTGGCGGAGGAGAGAGAGAGGGGAGGGGCTGGTGAGGGATAGAGACGGAACGGGCTGGGGAGAGAGAGAGAGGGAAGGGGCTGGGGAAAGAGAGAGGGAAGAGGGTGGGGGAGAGAGAGAGGGAAAGGGCTGGGGGCAGAGAGAGAGAGGGAAGGGGCTGGGGAGAGAGAAAGGGAAGAGGTTGGGGAGAGAGAGACGGAAAGGGCTGGGTGCAGAGAGAGAGAGGGAAGGGGCTGGGGAGAGAGAGAGGGAAGCGGCTGCTGGGGAGAGAGAGAGAGGGAAGGGAGTGGGGAGAGAGAGGGGAGAGGCTGTGGCGAGCGAGGGGTGGGGATGGGGAGAGTGAGAGGTGGGGCTGGAGAGCGTGACGGGTGGGGCTGGGGAAATTGTGGGGTGGGGCAGGAAAAAGAGCGAGAAGGGAGGGGCTGGGGAGAGAGAGAGAGAAGGGAGGGGCTGGGGAGAGAGAGAGGGTAGGGACTGGGGAGAGAGAGAGGGGAGGGGCTGGGGAGAGAGAGGGGAGGGGCTGGGGAGAGGGAGGGGAAGGGAGGGGCTGGGGAGAAAGAGGGGAGGGGATGGGGAGAGAGAGAGAGGGGAGGGCCTGGGGTGAGACAGAGAGGGAAGGGGCTGGGGAGAGAGAGAGGGAAGGAGCTGGGGAGAGAGAGAGAGGGACGGGGCTGGGGAAAGAGAGAGAGGGACGGGGCTGGGGAAAGAGAGAGAGTGAATGAGCTGGGGATAGAGAAAGGGAAGGGGCTGGGGAAAAAGAGAGAGGCAAGAGGTTTGGGGAGAGAAAGCGAAGGGGCTGGGGTGAGAGAGAGAGGGAAGGGGCTGGGGAGAGAGAGAGGGAAGGGGCTGGGGGGGAGAGAGAGAGAGAGAGGGGGAAGGGGCTGGGTGGAGAGGAAGAGAGAGGGAAGGGGCTGAGGGAGAGAGAGAGAGAGAGAGGGAAGGGGCTGGGGAGAGAGAGAGGGAAGGGGCTGGGGAGAGAGAGAGGGGAGGGGCTGGTGAGAGAGAGAGGGAAGGGGCTGGGGGGACAGAGAGATAGAGAGGGAAGGGGCTGGGGTTGGAGAGAGAGAGGGGAGGGGCTGGGAACAGAGAGAGAGGGAAAGGGCTGGGAAGAGAGAGAGGGAGGGAAGGGGTTTGGGTGAGAGAGAAGGAAGGGGCTGGGGGGACAGAGAGAGAGAGAGGGAACGGGCTGGGGTTGGAGAGAGAGAGGGGAGGGGCTGGGAAGAGAGAGAGGGAAAGGGCTGGGGAGGGAGAGAGGGGAGGGGCTGGGCAGAAAGAGAGGGGAGGGGCTGAGAGAGAGAGAGAGGAGAGGGGCTGGGGAGAGAGAGAGTGGGGAGGGGCTGGGGAGAGAGAGAGTGGGGAGGGGCTGGGGAGAGAGAGAGTGGGGAGGGGCTGGGGAGAGAGAGAGGAGAGGGGCTGGGGAGAGAGAGAGAGAGGGGAGGGGCTGGGGAGAGAGAGAGAGAGGGGAGGGGCTGGGGAGAGAGAGGGGAGGGGCTGGGGAGAGGGAGGGGAAGGGAGGGGCTGGGGAGAAAGAGGGGAGGGGATGGGGAGAGAGAGAGAGGGGAGGGCCTGGGGTGAGACAGAGAGGGAAGGGGCTGGGGAGAGAGAGAGGGAAGGGGCTGGGGAGAGAGAGAGAGGGACGGGGCTGGGGAAAGAGAGAGAGGGACGGGGCTGGGGAAAGAGAGAGAGTGAATGAGCTGGGGATAGAGAAAGGGAAGGGGCTGGGGAAAAAGAGAGAGGCAAGAGGTTTGGGGAGAGAAAGCGAAGGGGCTGGGGTGAGAGAGAGAGGGAAGGGGCTGGGGAGAGAGAGAGGGAAGGGGCTGGGGGGGGAGAGAGAGAGAGAGAGGGGGAAGGGGCTGGGTGGAGAGGAAGAGAGAGGGAAGGGGCTGAGGGAGAGAGAGAGAGAGAGAGGGAAGGGGCTGGGGAGAGAGAGAGGGAAGGGGCTGGGGAGAGAGAGAGGGGAGGGGCTGGTGAGAGAGAGAGGGAAGGGGCTGGGGGGGACAGAGAGATAGAGAGGGAAGGGGCTGGGGTTGGAGAGAGAGAGGGGAGGGGGCTGGGAACAGAGAGAGAGGGAAAGGGCTGGGAAGAGAGAGAGGGAGGGAAGGGGTTTGGGTGAGAGAGAAGGAAGGGGCTGGGGGGACAGAGAGAGAGAGAGGGAACGGGCTGGGGTTGGGAGAGAGAGAGGGGAGGGGCTGGGAAGAGAGAGAGGGAAAGGGCTGGGGAGGGAGAGAGGGGAGGGGCTGGGCAGAAAGAGAGGGGAGGGGCTGAGAGAGAGAGAGAGGAGAGGGGCTGGGGAGAGAGAGAGTGGGGAGGGGCTGGGGAGAGAGAGAGTGGGGAGGGGCTGGGGAGAGAGAGAGTGGGGAGGGGCTGGGGAGAGAGAGAGGAGAGGGGCTGGGGAGAGAGAGAGAGAGGGGAGGGGCTGTGGAGAGAGAGATGGAAGGTGCTGGGGAGAGAGAGGGGAAGGGGCTGGTGAGAGACAGAGAGGGAACGGGCTGGGGAGAGAGAGGGAAGGGGCTGGGGAAAGAGAGAGGGAAGAGGTTGGGGGAGAGTGAGAGGGAAAAAGCTGGGGACAGAGAGAGAGAGGGAAGGGGCTGGGGAGAGAGAGTGAGGGAAGGGAGTGGGGAGAGAGAGGGATGGGGCTGGGGGGAGAGAGATAGAGAGAGGGAAGGGGCTGGGGTTGGAGAGAGTGAGGGGAGGGGCTGGGAAGAGAGAGAGGGGAAGGGCTGGGTAGAAAGAGAGTGGAGGGGCTGGGAGAGAGAGAGAGGAGAGGGCTGGGGAGAGGGAAAGAGGGGAGGGGCTTGGGAGCGAGAGAGGAGAGGGGCTGGGGAGAGGGAGAGAGGTGTGGGGCAGCGGAGAGAGAGGTAGCTGCTCGGGAGAGAGAGGGGAGTGGCTGGGGAGAGAGAGGGGTGGGCCAGGGAGAGTGAGGTGAGTGGCTGGGGAGATTGAGGAGACAGGCTGGGGAGAGAGAGTGGGAAGGGGCTGATGGGAAAGAGAGAGAGAGAGGAGAGGGGCTGGGGAAGGAGGGAGGGAGATAGGGAAGGGGCAGGGGGCAGAGAGAGAGAGGGAAGGGGCTGGTGGGAGAGAGTGGGAAGGGGTTGGGGGGAGAGAGAGATAGGGAAAAGCCTGGGGGGAGAGAGAAAGAGGGAGGGCAGGGGCTGGGGGGTGAGAGAGAGCGAAGGGGCTGGGGGGGTGACAGAGACAGGGGAGGGGCTGGGGAGAGGGAGAGAGAGAGAGGGGGGAGGGTCTGGGGAGAGAGAGAGGGGAAGGGCTGATGAGAGAGAGGGGGCTGGGCTGGGGAGAGGGAGGGGAGGGGCTGGGTAGAGAGAGGGTAGGAGCTGGGTAGAGAGAGGGTAGGGGCTAGGGAGAGAGGGGTGGGGCTGGGGAAAGAGTGGGGTGGGGCTGGGGGGAAAGAGTGGGGTGGGGCTGGGGAGAGAGAGTGTAGGGGCTGGGGTGGGAGAGAGAGAGGGGGAGGGGGAGGGGCAGGAGAGAGTGGGAGGGGCAGGGGAGAGAGAGTGGAGGGGGCTGCGGAGAGAGAGCAGAGGATCTGGGGAGGGAGTGAGAGAGGGATGGGAGGGGCTGGTGAGAGTGAGAGTGGCGGGGCTGTGGCGATTGAGGGGTGAGGCTGGGAAGAGTGAATGATGGCGGTGTGGCTGGGGAGAGTTAGGGGTGGGGGGGTGGGGGTGGGGGTGGGGCACGGGAGAGTGAGGGGGTGCGGCTGAGGAGAGAGAGAGAAATGAGTGGGGCTGGGAGAGATCGAGAGTGAGGCGTGGGGCTGGGGGGAGAGAGAGAGAGGGACGGGGGTGGGGGTGGGGGTGGGGGTGGGGGTGGGGGGTGGGGCACGGGAGAGTGAGGGGTGCGGCTGAGGAGAGAGAGAGAAATGAGTGGGGCTCGGAGAGAGCGAGAGTGAGGCGTGGGGCTGGGGGAGAGAGAGAGAGGGACGGGGTTGGGGGGGACAGAGAGAGGGAAGGGGCTGGGGGCAGAGAGAGAGAGGGAAGGTGCTGGGGGAGAGAGAGAGGAAAGGGGCTGGTGAGAGATAGCGAGGGAATGGGCTGGGGGCAGAGAGAGAGAGGGAAGGGGCTGGGGAGAGAGAGGGAAGAGGTTGGGAGAGAGAGAGAGAGAAAGGGCTGGGGGCAGAGAGAGAGAGGGATGGGGACTGGGGAGAGAGAGAGAAAGAGAGAGGGAAGGTGCTGGGGAGAGAGAGAGGGAAGTGGCTGGTGAGAGATAGAGAGGGAACGGGCTGGGGAGAGAGAGAGAGGGAAGGGGCTGGGGAAAGAGAGAGGGAAGAGGTTGGGGGAGAGTGAGATAGAAAGAGCTGGGGGCAGAGAGAGAGAGGGAAGGGGCTGGGGAGAGAGAGTGATCGTGCTGGGGGGAGAGAGATAGAGAGAGGGAAGGGGCTGGGGTTGGAGAGAGTGAGGGCAGGGGCTGGGAAGAGAGAGAGGAAAGGGCTGGGGAGAGAGAGAGAGGGGAGGGGCTGGGTAGAAAGAGAGTGGAGGGGCTGGGAGAGAGAGAGGAGAGGGCTGGGGAGAGGGAGAGAGGGGAGGGGCTTGGGAGCAAGAGAGGAGAGGGGCTGGAGAGAGAGAGAGGTGAGGGGCAGCGGAGAGAGAGGTTGCTGCTGGGGAGAGAGAGAGGGGGAGTGGCGGAGGAGAGAGAGAGGGGAGGGGCTGGTGAGGGATAGAGACGGAACGGGCTGGGGAGAGAGAGAGAGGGAAGGGGGCTGGGGAAAGAGAGAGGGAAAGGGCTGGGGGCAGAGAGAGAGAGGGAAGGGGCTGGGGAGAGAGAAAGGGAAGAGGTTGGGGAGAGAGAGACGGAAAGGGCTGGGTGCAGAGAGAGAGAGGGAAGGGGCTGGGGAGAGAGAGAGGGAAGCGGCTGCTGGGGAGAGAGAGAGAGGGAAGGGAGTGGGGAGAGAGAGAGAGAGAGAGAGGGAAGGGGCTGGTGAGAGATAGAGAGGGAACGGGCTGGGGAGAGAGAGAGAGGGAAGTGGCTGGGGAAAGAGAGAGGGAAGAGGTTGGGGGAGAGTGAGAGGGAAAGAGCTGGGGGCAGAGAGAGAGAGGGAAGGGGCTGGGGAGAGCGAGAGGGAAGTGGCTGGGGAGAGAGAGTGAGGCAAGGGAGTGGGGAGAGAGAGGGATGGGGCTGGCGGAGAGAGATAGAGAGAGGGAAGGGGCTGGGGTTGGAGAGAGTGAGGGGAGGGGCTGGGAAGAGAGAGAGGGGAGGGGCTGGGAAGAGAGAGAGGGGAGGGGCTGGGAAGAGAGAGAGGGGAAGGGCTGGGGCGAGAGAAGGGGGAGGGGCTGGGGAGAGAGAGAGAGGGGAGGGGCTGGGTAGAAAGAGAGTGGAGGGGCTGGGAGAGAGAGAGGAGAGGGCTGGGGAGAGGGAGAGGTGAGGGGCAGCGGAGAGAGAGGTTGCTGCTGGGGAGAGAGAGAGGTGAGTGACGGTGGAGAGAGAGGGAAGGGGCTGGTGAGAGATAGAGACGGAACGGGCTGGGGAGAGAGAGAGAGAGAGAAGGGGCTGGGGAAAGAGAGAGGGAAGAGGGTGGGGGAGAGAGAGAGTGAAAGGGCTCGGGGCAGAGAGAGAGAGGGAAGGGGCTGGGGAGAGAGAGAGGGAAGATGTTGGGGGAGAGAGAGAGAGGGAAAGGTCTGGGGGCAGAGAGAGAGAGGGAAGATGTGGGGGAGAGAGAGAGGGAAGGGGCTGGTGAGAGATAGAGAGGGAATGGGCTGGGGAGAGAGAGAGAGGTGAGGGGCAGCGGAGAGAGAGGTTGCTGCTGGGGAGAGAGAGAGGTGAGTGGCGGTGGAGAGAGAGGGAAGGGGCTGGTGAGAGATAGAGACGGAACGGGCTGGGGAGAGAGAGAGAGAGAAGGGGCTGGGGAAAGAGAGAGGGAAGAGGGTGGGGGAGAGAGAGAGTGAAAGGGCTCGGGGCAGAGAGAGAGAGGGAAGGGGCTGGGGAGAGAGAGAGGGAAGATGTTGGGGGAGAGAGAGAGGGAAAGGTCTGGGGGCAGAGAGAGAGAGGGAAGGGGCTGGGGAGAGAGAGAGGGAAGCGGCTGCTGGGGAGAGAGAGAGGGAAGGGAGTGGGGAGAGAGAGAGGGAAGGGGCTGGTGAGAGATAGAGAGGAAACGTGCTGGGGAGAGAGAGAGAGGGAAGGGGCTGGGGAAAGAGAGAGGGAAGAGGTTGGGGGAGAGTGAGAGGGAAAGAGCTGGGGGCAGAGAGAGGGAAGGGGCTGGGGAGAGCGAGACGGAAGCAGCTGGGGAGAGAGAGTGAGGGAAGGGAGTGGGGAGGGAGAGGGATGGGGCTGGAGGGAGAGAGAGAGAGGGAATGGGCTGGGGTTGGAGAGAGTGAGGGGAAGGGCTGGGGCGAGAGAGGGGGGAGGGGCAGGAGAGAGAGAGGGGAGGGGCTGGGTAGAAAGAGATTGGAGAGGCTGGGAGAGAGAGAGAGGGGAGGGGCTGGGTAGAAAGAGATTGGAGAGGCTGGGAGAGAGAGAGAGGAGAGGGCTGGGGAGAGGGAGAGAGGGGAGGGGCTTGGGAGCGAGAGAGAAGAGGGGCTGGGGAGAGAGAGAGAGGTGAGGGGCAGCGGAAAGAGAGGTAGCTGCTGGGGAGAGAGAGAGGGGAGTGGCGGGAAGAGAGAGAGGGGAGGGGCTGGGAGAGAGAGAGTGGAGTGGCTGGGGAGAGATCGAGGGGAGGGGCTGGGGGGAGAGAGGAGAGGGGCTCGGGAGAGTGAGGGGTGGGGCTGGGAGAGAGAGACGGGAGGCGCTCGGGAGAGTGAGGGGTGGGGCTGTGGAGAGAGAGAGAGGTGTGTCTGGGGGGCGAGAGAGAGGGGAGGGGCTCGGGAGAGGGGTGTGGCTGGGGAGAGAGAAACGGGAGGGGTTTTGGATAGTGAGGGGTGGGGCTGGGGAGCGAGATGGGGTTGGGCTGGGGGAGAGAGAGAGGTGAGGGGCTCGGGAGAGAGAGAGAGAGAGGGCTGGGGGAGATAGAGAGAGAGAGGGAAGGGGCTGGGGGGAGAGAGAAAGAGAGGGAAGGGATTGGGTGGAGAGAAACAGAGAGTGGGAAGTGGCTGAGGGAGAGAGAGAGAAGGGGCTGGGGGAGGGAGAGAGGGAGAGAGAGGGGAAGGGTTGGGGAGAGAGAGGGTAGGGGCTGGGGAGAGAGAGAGAGGTGTGTCTGGGGGGCGAGAGAGAGGGGAGGGGGGAGGGAGAGGGGTGTGGCTGGGGAGAGAGAGACGGGAGGGGTTTGGGATAGTGAGGGGTGGGGCTGGGGAGAGAGATGGGGTTGGGCTGGGGGAGAGAGAGAGGTGAGGGGCTCGGGAGAGAGAGAGAGAGAGAGGGCTGGGGGAGATAGAGAGAGAGAGGGAAGGGGCTGGGGGGAGAGAGAAAGAGAGGGAAGGGATTGGGTGGAGAGAAACAGAGAGAGGGAAGTGGCTGAGGGAGAGAGAGAGAGAGAGAAGGGGCTGGGGGAGGGAGAGAGGGAGAGAGAGGGGAGGGGTTGGTGAGAGAGGGAGGGGGGCTGGGGAGAGAGAGAGAGGGAGGGGAGGGGCTGGGGAGAGAGAGGGGAGGGGCTGGGGAGAGAGGGAGGGGAGGGGCTGGGGAGAGAGAGAGGGAGGGGAGGGGCTGGGGAGAGAGAGAGGGAGGGGAGGGGCTGGGGAGAGAGAGGAGAGGGGCTGGGGAGAGAGAGGGGGAGGGCTGGGGAGAGAGAGAGAGTGGTGGGGCTGGGGAGAGAGAGCGAGGGGAGAGGCTGGGGCGATTGAGGGGTGGGGCTGGGGAGAGTGAAGGGTGGGGGGTGGCTGGGGAGAGTGAGCGGTGGGGGTCGGGCAGGGGTGAAAGAGAGGGGAGGGTCTCGGGAGAGTGAGGGGTGGGGCTGGAGAGAGAGAGAGGGGAGGGGCTGTGGCGATTGAGGGGTGGGGCTGGGGAGAGAGAGTGAGGGGAGAGGCTGGGGCGATTGAGGGGTGGGGCTGGGGCGATTGAGGGGTGGGGCTGGGGAGAGTGAGGGGTGGGGGGTGGCTGGGGAGAGTGAGCGGTGGGGGTCGGGCAGGGGTGAAAGAGAGGGGAGGGTCTCGGGAGAGTGAGGGGTGCGGCTGGAGAGAGAGAGAGGGGAGGGGCTGTGGCGATTGAGGGGTGGGGCTGGGGAGAGTGAGGGATGGCGGTGTGGCTGGTGAGAGTTAGGGGTGGGGATGGGGCTCGGGAGAGTGAGGGGTGGGGCGGGGGAGAGAGAGGTGTGCCTGGGGGGAGAGAGAGAGGGGGGAGGGAATCGGAAGAGGGGTGGAGCTGGGGTGAGAGAGACAGGAGGGGTTCAGGAGAGTGAGGGGTGGGGCTGGGGAGAGAGATGGGTTGGGCCTGGGGCAAGAGAGAGAGGTGAGTGTCTCGGGAGAGAGAGAGAGAGGGCTGGGGAGAGAGAGAAAGAGGGCAGGGGCTGGGGGGAGAGAGAAATTGAAGGGGCTGGGGGGAGAGGGAGAGAGAGGGAAGGGGTTGGGGGGAGAGTGTGAGAGAGAGGGAAGGGGCTGGCGGGAGAGAGAGAGAGGGAAGGGGCTGGGGGAGAGAGAAAGAGAGAGGGAAGGGGCTGGGTGGAGAGAGACAGAGAGAGCGGAGGGGCTGATGGAGAGAGAGAGAGAAGGGGCTGGGGGGAGAGAGAGAGGGAGAGAGAGGGGAGGGTTTGGGGAGAGAGAGGGGAGGGGCTGGTGAGAGAGAGAGGGGAGGGGCTGGTGAGAGAGAGAGGGGAGGGGCTGGGGAGTGAGAGAGAGAGGGGAGGGTCTGGGGAGAGAGAGAGAGAGGGGAGGGGCTGGGGAGAGAGAGGGGAGGGGCTGGGGAGAGAGAGGGTCGGGGCTGGGGAGAGAGAGAGAGTGGTGGGGCTGGGGAGAGAGAGAGAAGGGAGGGGCTGTGGCGATTGAGGGGTGGGGCTGGGGAGAGTGAGGGTTGGGGGGTGGCTGGGGAGAGTGAGGGGTGGGGGTCAGGCTAGGGTGAGAGAGAGGGGAGGGTCTCGGGAGAGTGAGGGGTGGGTCTGGGGAGAGAGAGGGGAGGGGCTCGGGAGAGAAGAAGAGAGGGAAGGGGGTGGGGAGAGATAGAGAGGCAAGGAGCTGGGGTGGAGAGAGACAGAGGGAAGGGGCTGGGGTTGGAGAGAGTGAGGGGAGTGGCTGGGAAGAGAGAGAGGAAAGGGCTGGGGAGAGAGAGAGGGTGGGGCTGGGGAGAGAGAGAGAGAGGGGTGGGGCTGGGTAGAAAGAGCGTGGAGGGGCTGGGAGAGAGAGAAGAGAGCTGGGGAGAGGGAGAGGGAGAGGGGGAGGGGCTTGGGAATGAGAGAGGAGAGGGGCTGGGGAGAGAGAGAGAGGAGGGGCTCGTGAGACAGAGAGGGGAGGGGCTGTGGAGAGAGAGGGGAGGGGCTGTGGAGAGAGAGGGGAGGGGCTGAGGAGAGAGAGGGGCGGGGCTGGGGAGAGAGAGAGAAAGGAGTGGCTGGGGAGAGAGAGATGGGTGGGGCTGTGGCGATTGAGGGGTGGGGCTGGGCAGAGTGAGGGGTGCGGGGTGGCTTGGGAGAGTGAGTGGTGGGGGTCAGGCAGGGGTGAAAGAGAGGGGAGGGGCTCGGGAGAGTGAGTGGTGGGGCTGGGGAGAGAGAGAGGGGAGGGTTTCGGGAGAGAGAGAGGGAAGGGGGTGGGGAGAGATAGAGAGGCAAGGGGCTGGGGAGAGAGAGAGAGGGAAGGGGCTGGGGCGAGAGAGAGAGAGGGAAGAGGTTGGGGGAGAGAGAGAGGGAAAGGTCTGGGGGCAGAGAGAGAGAGGGAAGGAGCTGGGGAGAGAGAGAGAGAGGGAAGAGGTTGGGGGAGAGAGAGAGGGAAAGGGCTGGGGGCAGAGAGAGAGGGGGAAGGGGCTGGGGAGAGAGAGAGAGGAAAGGGACTGGAGGTAGAGAGAGAGAGAGAGAGGGAAGGGGCTTGGGTTGGAGAGAGAGAGGGGAGGGGCTGGGGAGAGAGAGAGAGGGGTGCGGCTGTGGCGATTGAGGGGTGGGGGATGGCTGGTGAGAGTGAGTGGTGGGGGTCAGGCAGGGGTGAAAGAGAGGGGAGGGGCTCGGGAGACTGAGGGGGGGGGCTGGAGAGAGAGAGGGGAGGGCTTTGGGAGAGAGAGAGAGGGCGAAGGGGGTGGGGAGAGATAGAGAGTCAAGGGGCTGGGGAGAGAGAGAGGGAAGGGGCTGGGGAGAGAGAGAGGGCAGAGTTTGGGGGAGAGAGGGAGGGAAAGGGCTGGGGGCAGAGAGAGAGAGGGACGGGGCTGGGGAGAGAGAGAGAGAGAGAGAGAGAGGCAAGAGGTTGGGGGAGAGAGAGACTGAAAGGGCTTGGGGCAGAGAGAGAGAGAGGGAAGGGGATGGGGAGAGAGAGAGAGGAAAGAGGCTGGGGGGAGAGAGGGGAAGGGCTGGGGAGAGAGAGAGGGGAGGGGCTGGGTAGAAAGAGAGGGGAGGGGCTGGGAGAGAGAGAGAGGTGAGGGGCTTCGGAGAGAGAGGGGAGGGGCTGAGGAGAGATAGAAGTGAGGGGCTGGGGAGAGACAGAGATGGGAGGGGCTGGGGAGAGAGAGAGGGGAGTGGCTGGGGAGAGATAGAGGGGACGGGCTGGGGGGAGCGAGGGGAGGGTCTCAGGAGAGTGAGGGGTGGGGCTGGGTAGAGAGACGGGAGGGGCTTTGGAGAGTGAGGGGTGGGGCTGGGGAGAGAGAGAGGGTTGTGTCTGGGGGGAGAGAGTGAGGGGAGGGGCTCGGGATAGAGAGAGGGGTGGGGCTGGGGAGAGAGAGATGGGAGGAGCTCAGGAGTGTGAGGGGTGGGGCTGGGGAGAGAGAGAGGGGTGGGGCTGGTGTGAGGGAGAGAGGGGAGGGGCTCGGGAGAGAGAGAGAGAGAGCGAGACGGCTGGGGGGAGAGGGGAGAGAGGAGAGAGGCAGGGGCTGGGGGAGAGAGAAAGGGAAGGGGCTGTGGGAAAGAGAGAGAGAGAGGGAAGGGGCTGGGTGGAGAGGGAGAGAGAGAGAGGGAAGGGGATGGCGGGAGAGAGAGAGATGGAAGGAGCTGGGGAGAGAGAGAGAGAGGTAAGGGGCTATGGGGAGAGAGACAGCGAGAGGGAAGGGGCTGAGGGAGAGAGAGAGAGAGGAAAGGGGAGGGGCTTTGGGAGAGCAAGAGAGAGGGGAGGGGGGTGAGATAGAGGGAAGGGGCTGGGGAGAGTGAGGGGTGGCGTGTGGCTGGGGAGAGTGAAGGATGGGGGTGGGACTGGGGTGAGAGAGAGAGGGGAGGAGCTCAGGAGAGTGAGGGGTGGAGCTGGCGAGAGATAGAGGAGAGGGCTTCGGGAGAGAGAGAGAGAGGGAAGGGGCTGGGGAGGGAGAGAGAGGGGAGGGGCTGGGAGAATGAGAGAGAGAAAGGGGAGGGGCTTTGGGAGAGCAAGAGAGAGGGGAGGGGCTTGGGAGAGGGAGAGAGGGAAGGGGTTGGGGGTAGAGAGAGAGGGAAGGCACTGGGGGGATAGAGAGAGAGGGAAGAGGTTGGGGGAGAGAGAGAGGGAAGAGGTTGGGGGAGAGAGAGAGGGAAAGGGCTGGGGGCAGAGAGAGAGGGAAGGGGCTGGGGGGAGAGAGAGAGAGGGAAGGGGCTGAGGTTGGAGAGAGAGAGGGGAAGGGCTGGGGAGAGAGAGGGAGCGGAGGGGCTGCAGAGAGAGAGGGGAGGGACTGGGGAGAGAGAGAGGGGAGGGGCTAGGGAGAGAGAGAGGGGAGGGGCTGGGGAGAGAGAGGGGAGGGGCTGGGGAAAGAGAGGGGAGGGACTCAGGAGCGTGAGGGGTGGGGCTGGGTTGAGAGAGATGGGAGGGGCTCGGGAGAGTGAGCAGTGGGGCTGGGGAGAGAGAGAGTGTTGGGTCTGGGGGGAGAAAGAGAGGGGAGGGGCTCAGGAGAGAGAGGGGCAGGGCTGAGGAGAGAGAGAGTGGAGGGGCTGGGGAGAAAGAGGGGTGGGCCGGGGAGAGTGAGGTGAGTGGCTGGGTAGAGTGAGGGGACAAGCTGGGGAGAGGGGTGCGGCGGGAGAGAGTGGGGAGGGTCTGGGCAGAGAGGGAGAGGGGAGGGGCTGGGGAGAGAGAGGGAGGGGAGGGGCTGCAGAGAGAGAGAGAAGGGAGGGGCTGGGGAATGAGAGAGAGGGGAGGGGCTGGCGAGAGAGTGTGCGGGGCTGGGGAGAGGCTTGGGGGAGAGAGAGGGGGGGTTGGGGGGAGAGAGAGACGGAGGGGAGGGGCTGGGTGGGAGTGAGAGAGAGAGGGGAGGGTTTGGGGAGGGTGGGAGAGAGAGAGGGGAGGGGCTGGGGAGGGAGGGAGAGGGAGAGAGAGAGGGGAGGGACTGGGGTGAGAGAGGGGAGGGGCTGGGGTGAGAGAGGGGAGGGGCTTGGGAGAGAGAGGGGAGGGACTGGGGAGAGAGGGGAGGGGCTGGGGAGAGAGGGGCGGGGCTGGAGAGAGCGAGAGTGGAGGGGCTGGGGAGAGAGAGGGGAGGGTCTTGGTGATTGAGGGGTGGGGCTGGGGAGAGTGAAGGGTGGGGGTCGGGCTGGTGTTGGAGAGAGGGGAGGTGCTCGGCAGAGTGAGGGGTGGGGCTGGGGAGAGAGAGGGGATGGGCTGGGGCGAGAGATGGGAGGTGCTGGGGAGAGATGGGCGGGGCTGGGGAGATAGAGAGTGGAGGGGCTGGGGGAGAGAGAGAGAGAGGGCTGTGGGGAGAGAGAAAGAGGGCAGGGGCTGAGGGGAGAGTGAAAGGGAAGGGGCTGGGGGAGAGAGAGAGAGAGGGAATGGTCTGGGGTTGGAGAGAGAGTGGAGGGGCTGGGCAGAGAGAGAGGGGTGGGTCTGGGTAGAAAGAGAAGGGAGGGGCTGTGGAGAGAGAGAGGGGAGGGGCTGGGGAGAGAGAGAGGGGAGGGGCTGGGGAGAGAGAGATGGGAGGGTCTCGGGAGAGTGAGGGGTGGGTGTGGGGAGAGAGAGAGAGGTGTGCCTGGGGGGAGGGAGAGAGGGAAGGGGCTGGGGAGAGAGAGAGGGAAGGAGCTGGGGAGAGAGAGAGGGAAGGAGCTGGGGAGAGAGATAGAGGGAAGGTGCGGGGGAGAGAGATAGGGAAGTTGCTGGAGGGAGAGAGAGAGAGAGAGAGGGGAGGGGCTGGGGAGAGAGAGAGAGGGGAGGGACTTTGGCGATTGAGGGTTTGGGCTGGGGAGAGAGGAAGGGTGGGAGTGTGACTGGGGAGTGAGAGGCGGAGGGGCTCATGAGAGTGAGGGGAGGGGGCTGGGGAGAGAGAGAGAGAAGGGGCTCGGGAGAGAGAGAGGGAAGGGACTGGGGAGGTGGAGAGAGAGAGGGCAGGGACCGGGGAGGTAGTGAGAGAGAGGGGAGGGGCGGGGAAATTGCAAGAGAGAGTGAAAGGGTTGGGGGAGAGGGAGAGGGAAGGGGTTGGGAGGTGAGAGAGAGGGAAGGGGCTGGGGGCAGAGAGAGAGAGGGAAGGGGCTGGGGGGTGAGAGAGAGAGGGAACAGGCTGGGGAGAGAGAGAGGGAAGAAGTTGGGGGAGAGAGAGAAGGAAAGGGCTGGGGACAGAGAGAGAGAGAGAGCTGTGGGGAGAGAGAGAGTGCAGGGGCTGAGGGGAGAGTGAAAGGGAAGGGGCTGGGGGAGATAAAGAGTGAGGGAAGGTGCTGGGGGGACAGAGAGAGAGGGAAGGGGCTGGGGTTGCAGAGAGAGAGGGGAG
This sequence comes from Isurus oxyrinchus, assembly GCA_026770705.1. Lineage (NCBI taxonomy): Eukaryota > Metazoa > Chordata > Chondrichthyes > Lamniformes > Lamnidae > Isurus > Isurus oxyrinchus. The sequence continues at coordinate 7,222 of JANJGN010004339.1, read as the reverse complement.
TAGCTGGGCAGAGAGAGTGAGGGGTGGGACTTGGTAAAAAGAGAAGGGAGTAGCTGGGAGAGAGGGAGAGGAGTGAGGCTGGGGAGAGAGAGAGAGGGGAGAGGCTGGGGAGAGAGAGAGTGGAGGGGCTGGGAGAGAGAGAGAGAGAGGAGGGGCTGGGGAGAGAGAGAGGGGAGGGGCTGGGGAGACAGAGAGTGGAGGGGCTGGGGAGAGAGAGAGAGAGGGAAGGGGCTGGGGAGAGAGAGAGAGGGAAGGGGTTGGGGAGAGAGGCAGGGAAGGGGCTGGGGGGAGAGAGAGAGAGAGGGAAGGGGCTGGGGTTGGAGAGAGTGAGGGGAGGGGCTGGGAAGAGAGAGAGGGGAAAGGCTGGGGAGAGAGAGGGGAGGGAGGGCCTGGGGAGAAAGAGTGGAGGGACTGGGGTGAGAGAAAGGGGAGGGGCTCGGCAGAGAGAGAGAGAGAGAGCGAGTGCTGGGGAGAGAGAGAGAGAGGGCAGCGGCTGGGGGGAGAGAGAAATGGAAGGGTCTGGGGGAGAGGGAGAGGGAAGGGGCTGGCGGGGAGAGAGAGAGAGGGGGAGGGGCTGGGGGAGAGAGAGAGGGGAAGGGGCTGGGGGGAGAGAGAGAGAGAGAGGGAAGGGGCTGGGGTTGGAGAGAGTGAGGGGAGGGGATGGGAAGAGAGAGAGGGGAAAGGCTGGGGAGAGAGAGGGGAGGGGCAGGGGAGAGAGAGAGGGGGGAGGGGCTGGGTAGAAAGAGAGGGGAGGGGCTGGGAGAGAGAGAGAAGGGAGAGGGCTGGGGAGAGGGAGAGAGGAGAGGGGCTGTGGAGAGAGAGCGATGTGAGTGGCTGCGAGAGAGAGAGGGGAGCTGCTGGGGAGAGAGAGGGGAAGGGAGGGGCTGGGGAGAGAGAGGGGAGGGGCTGCGGAGAGAGAGAGGGGAGGGGCTGGGGAGAGAGAGATAGGGGAGGGGCTGGATGGAGAGAGGGGAGGTCCCGGGAGAGTCAGGGTTGGGGCTGGGGAGAGAGAGATGGGAGGGGCTTGGGAGAGAAAGGGGTGGGGCTGGGGAGAGAGAGACGGGAGGGTTTCGGGAGAGTGAGGGGTGGGGCTGTGGAGAGAGATGGTATGGGGCTGGGGGGAGAGAGAGAGGGGAGGGACTTGGGAGAGAGAGAAGTGAGGGGCTCAGGAGAGAGAGAGAGAGAGGGCTGGGGTAGAGAGAGAAACAGGGCAGGGGCTTGGGTGAGAGAGAAAGGGAATGGGCTGGGGGAAGAGAGAGAGTGAGGGAAGGGGCTGGGGGGAGAGAGTGAGAGAGAGGGAAGGGGCTGGGTGGAGAGAGACAGAGAAATAGACGGGGCTGATGGAGAGAGAGAGAGGGAAAGGGCTGGGGAGAGAGAGAAGGGGCTGCAGGGAGCGAGAGAGGGAGAGAGAGGGGAGGGGTTGGGGTGAGAGATTGGAGGGGCTGGTGAGACAGAGAGGGGAGGGGCTGGAGAGAGAGAGGGGGGAGGGGCTGGGGAGAGAGAGGGGAGGGGCTGGGGAGAGAGAGGGGCGGGGCTTTGGAGAGAGAGAGAGGAGAGGAGCTGTGGCGATTGAGGGGTGGGGCTGGGGAGAGTGAGGGGTGGGAGGTGGCTGGGGAGAGTGAGGGGTGGGTCTGGGGAGAGAGAGAGGTGAGGGGCTCGGGAGAGAGAGAGAGAGAGAAGGGGGTGGGGAGAGATAGAGAGGCAAGGGTCTGGGGAGAGAGAGAGAGGGAAGGGGGTGGGGAGAGAGAGAGAGAGAGGGAAGGGGCTGGGGAGAGAGAGAGAGGGAAGTGGTTGGGGGTGAGAGAAAAGGAAAGGGCTGGGGGCAGAGAGAGAGGGAAGGCGCTGGGGAGAGAGAGAGAGAGGGAAGGAGCTGGGGGGAGAGAGAGAGGGAAGGGGCTGGGCGGATAGAGAGAGAGAGGGAAGGGGCTTGGGTTGGAGAGAGGGAAGGGAGGGGCTGGGAAGAGAGAGAGGGGAAGGGCTGGGAAGAGAGAGAGGGGAAGGGCTGGGGAGAAAGAGAGAGGGAAGGAGCTGGGGGGAGAGAGAGAGGGAAGGGGCTGGGCGAATAGAGAGATAGAGGGAAGGGGCTTGGGTTGGAGAGAGAGAGGGGAGGGGCTGGGAAGAGAGAGAGGGGAGGAGCTCGGGAGAGAGAGAGAGAGGGAGAGAGAGAGAGAGAGACAGCGGGGAGAGAGGAGAGAGGGCAGGGGCTGGGGGAGAGAGAAAGGGAAGGGGCTGGGGGAGAGATAGAGAAGGAAGAGGCTGGTGAGATAGAGGGAAGGGGCTGGGGGGAGTTAGAGAGCAAGAGAGAGGGAGGTTTTGGGGAGAGAGAGGGGAGGGGTTGGTGAGAGAGAGGGCGGAGGGGCTGGGAAGAGAGAGAGAGAGTGGAGGGGCTGGGGAGAGAGAGGGGAGGGGCTGGAGAGAGAGAGAGAGGTGGGGCTGGGGAGAGAGAGAGAGAGTGGAGGGGCTGGGGAGAGAGAGAGAGGGGAGGGACTGTGGCGATTGAGGGTTTGGGCTGGGGAGAGTGAGGGGTGGTGTGTGGCTGGGGAAAGTGGAAGGGTGGCGGTGGGGGTGGGGCTGGGGAGAGAGAGGGGGAGGGGACTCATGAGAGTGAGGGGCGGGGCTGCGGAGAGAGAGGGGTGGGGCTGGGGCGGAGAGAGGAGAGGGGCTGGGGGAGAGAGAGGGGCTGAGGAGAGAGGGGCGGGGCTGGGGAGAGAGAGGGGAGCGTCTTGGTGATTGAGGGGTGGGGCTGGGGGAGAGTGAGGGTTGGGGGTCGGGCTGGTGTTGGAGAGAGGGGACGTGCTCGGCAGAGTGAGGGGTGGGGCTGGGGAGAGAGAGAGGTGAGGGGCTCGGGAGAGAGAGAGAGAGAGAGGGTAGGGACTGGGGCGGTAGTGTGAGAGAGGGGAGTGACTCGGAAAGAGAGAGAGAGAGTGAAAGGGCTGCGGGTAGAGAGAGAGAGGGAAGGGGCTGGGGGGAGAGAGAGAGAGGGAATGGGCTGGGGAGAGTGAGAGAGGGAAGAGGTTGGGGGAGAGAGAGAAGGAAAGGGCTGGGGACAGAGAGAGGGGAGGGGCAGGGGAGAGAGAGAGAGGGCTGTGGGGAGAGAGAAAGAGGGCAGGGGCTGAGGGGGAGAGTGAAAAGGAAGGGGCTGGGGGAGAGAGAAAGAGGGCAGGGGCTGAGGGGAGAGTGAAAAGGAAGGGGCTGGGGGAGAGAGAGAGAGAGAGGGAAGGGTCTGAGGTTGGAGAGAGAGTGGAGGGGCTGGGCAGAGAGAGAGAGGGGGTGGGTCTGGGTAGAAAGAGAAGGGAGGGGGTTGGGAGAGAGAGAGAGGAGGGAGGCTGGGGAGAGAGAGAGAGAGGAGGGGCTGTGGAGAGAGAGAGGGGAGGGGCTGGGGGAGAGAGAAATGGGAGGGGCCTGGGAGAGAGAAAAGGGGAGGGGCTGGGGAGTGAGAGATATGAGGATCTCGGGAGAGTGAGGGGTGGGGGTGGGGAGAGAGAGGTGTGCCTGGGGGGAGGGGAGAGAGGGAAGGGGCTGGGGAGAGAGAGAGGGAAGCGGCTTGGGTTGGAGAGAGAGGGGAAGGGCTGGGAAGATACAGAGGGGAAGGGCTGGGGAGAGAGAGAGGGGAGGGGTTCGGGAGAGAGAGAGAGAGAGACGGCAGGGGGAGAGAGGAGAGAGGGCAGGGTGTGGGAGAGAGAAAGTGAAGTGGCTGGGGGAGAGAGAGAGAGGGAAGGGGCCTGTGAGATAGATGGAAGGGGCTGGGGGGGAGTGAGGAGAGCGAGAGAGAGGGGAGGTTTTGGGGAGGGAGGGGGGAGGGGCTGGCGAGAATGAGAGGGGAGGGGTTGCTGAGAGAGAGGGGGAGGAGCTGGGGAGGAGAGAGAGAGAGTGGAGGGGCTGGAGAGAGAGAAGGGAGGGGCTGGAGAGAGAGAAGGGAGGGGCTGGGGAGGAGAGAGAGCGTGGAGGGGCTGGGGAGAGAGAGAGAGGTGGGGCTGGGGTGAGAGAGAGAGGGGAGGGGCTGGGGAGAGAGAGAGAGGGGAGGGACTGTGACGATTGAGGGTTTGGGCTGGGGAGAGTGGAAGGGTGGGGGTGTGGCTGGGGGAGTGAGAGGGGGGTGTGGCTGGGGAGTGAGAGGGGGTGTGGCTGGGGAGTGAGAGGGGGGAGGGGCTCATCCGAGTGAGGGGCGGGGGCTGGGGAGAGAGCGAGGGAAGGGGCTCGGGAGAGAGAGAGAGAGGGAAGGGACTGGGGAGGTAGTGAGAGAGAGGAGAGGGGAGGGGCAGGTAAATTGCAAGAGAGAGTGAAAGGGTTGGGGGAGAGGGAGAGGGAAGGGGGTTGGGAGGAGAGAGAGAGAGGGGAAGGGGCTGGGGGCAGAGAGAGAGAGGGGAAGGGGCTGGGGGGGGTGAGAGAGAGAGGGAACGGGCTGGGGAGAGAGAGAGAGGGAAGAAGTTGGGGGAGAGAGAGAAGGAAAGGGCTGGGGACTGAGAGAGAGGAGAGGGGCTGGGGAGAGAGAGAGAGAGAGGACTGTGGGAGAGAGAGAGTGCAGGGGCTAAGGGGAGAGTGAAAGGGAAAGGGCTGGGGAGATAGAGAGTGAGGGAAGGTGCTGGGGGGAGAGAGAGAGGGGAAGGGGCTGGGGTTGGAGAGAGAGAGGGGAGGGGCTGGGCAGAGAGAGTGCGGGGTGGGGCTTGGTAAAAAGAGAAGGGAGTAGCTGGGAGAGAGAGAGGGGAGGGGCTGGGGAGAGAGAGAGGGGAGGGGCTGGGGAGAGAGAGAGGGGAGGGGCTGGGGAGAGAGAGAGGGGAGGGGCTGGGGAGAGAGAGAGTGGAGGGGCTGGGGAGAGAGAGAGTGGAGGCGTGGGAGGAGAGAGGGGGAGGGGTTGGGAGGAGAGAGGGCAGGGCCCGGGAGATTGAGGGTTGGGGCTGGGGAGAGAGAGAGGTGAGGGGCTCGGGAGAGAGAGAGAGAGAACGGTGTGGGGAGAGATAGAGAGGCAAGGGGCTGGGGAGAGAAAGAGTGGGAAGGGGCTGGGGAGAGAGAGAGAGAGGGAAGTGGTTGGGGGTGAGAGAAAAGGAAAGGGCTGGGGGCAGAGAGAGAGGGAAGGGGCTGGGGAGAGAGTGAGAGGGAAGGGGCTGGGGAGAGAGAGAGAGGGAAGGAGCTGTGGGGAGAGGAGAGAGGGGAAGGGACTGGGGTGATAGAGAGAGAGAGGGAAGGGGCTTGGGTTGGAGAGAGAGGGAAGGGGCTTGGGTTGGAGAAAGAGGGGAGGGGCTGGGAAGAGAGAGAGGGGAAGGGCTGGGGAGAGGAGAGAGGTCAGGGGCTGGGGGGAGAGAGAAAGGGAAGGGGCTGGGGGAGAGAGAAAGGGAAGGGGCTGGGGGAGAGAGAGAGAGGGAAGAGGCTGGTGAGTTAGAGGGAAGGGGCTGGGGGGAGTTAGAGAGCGAGAGAGAGGGAGGTTTTGGGGAGAGAGAGGGGAGGGGTTGGTGAGAGAGAGGGCGGAGGGGCTGGGGAGAGAGAGAGAGAGAGTGGAGGGGCTGGGGAGAGAGAGGGGAGGGGCTGGAGAGAGAGAGAGAGGCGGGGCTGGGGAGAGAGAGAGAGGGGAGGGACTGTGGCGATTGAGGGTTTGGGCTGGGGAGAGTGAGGGGTGGTGTGTGGCTGGGGAGAGTGGAAGGTTGGGGGTGGGGCTGGGGAGAGAGAGGGGGAGGGGCTCATGAGAGTGAGGGGCGGGGCTGCAGAGAGAGAGGGGAGGGGCTGGGGAGAGAGACAAAGAGGGGAGGGGCTGGGGAGAGAGAGGGGAGGGGCTGGGGAGAGAGAGGGGAGGGGCTGGGGAGAGAGTGGGGAGGGGGCTGGGGAGAGAGTGGGGAGGGGCTGGGGAGAGAGAGGGGAGGGGGCTGGGGAGAGAGAGGGGAGGGGGCTGGGGAGAGAGAGGGGAGGGGCTGGGGAGAGAGAGAGTGGAGAGGCTGGGGGAGAGAGAGGGGAGGGTCTTGGTGATTGAGGGGTGGGGCTGGGGAGAGTGAGGTCTGGGGGTCGGGCTGGTGTTGGAGAGAGGGGAGGTGCTCGGCAGAGTGAGGGGTGGGGCTGGGGAGAGAGAGAGGTGAGGGGCTCGGGAGAGAGAGAGAGAGAGGGGAAGGGACTGGGGCAGTAGTGTGAGAGAGGGGAGTCGCTCGGAAAGAGCGAGAGAGAGTGAAAGGGCTGGGGGGAGAGAGAGAGAGGGAAGGGGTTGGGGGGAGAGAGAGAGGGAAGGGACTGGGGGTAGAGAGAGAGGGAAGGGGCTGACGGGAGAGAGAGAGAGGGAACGGGCTGGGGAGAGAGAGGACAGGGAAGAGGCTGGTGAGATAGAGGGAAGGGGCTGGGGGGAGTTAGAGAGCGAGAGAGAGGGAGGTTTTGGGGAGAGAGAGGGGAGGGGGTTGGTGAGAGAGAGGGCGGAGGGGCTGGGGAGAGAGAGAGAGAGAGAGTGGAGGGGCTGGGGAGAGAGAGGGGGAGGGGCTGGAGAGAGAGAGAGAGAGGCGGGGCTGGGGGAGAGAGAGGGGAGGGACTGTGGCGATTGAGGGTTTGGGCTGGGGAGAGTGAGGGGTGGTGTGTGGCTGGGGAGAGTGGAAGGTTGGGGGGTGGGGGCTGGGGAGAGAGATGGGGAGGGGCTCATGAGAGTGAGGGGGCGGGGCTGCAGAGAGAGAGAGGGGAGGGGCTGGGGAGAGAGACAAAGAGGGGAGGGGCTGGGGAGAGAGAGGGGAGGGGCTGGGGAGAGAGAGAGGGGGAGGGGCTGGGGAGAGAGAGGGGAGGGGCTGGGGAGAGAGGGGCGGGGGCTGGGGAGAGAGAGAGTGGAGGGGCTGGGGAGAGAGAGGGGAGGGGTCTTGATGATTGAGGGGGTGGGGCTGGGGAGAGTGAGGTCTGGGGGTCGGGCTGGTTTTGGAGAGAGGGGAGGTGCTCGGCAGGGTGAGGGGTGGGGCTGGGGAGAGAGAGAGGTGAGGGGCTCGGGAGAGAGAGAGAGAGGAAGGGACTGGGGCAGTAGTGTGAGAGAGGGGGAGTGGCTCGGAAGAGCGAGAGAGAGTGAAAGGGCTGGGGGAGAGAGAGAGAGAGAGGGAAGGGGTTGGGGGGGAGAGAGAGAGGGAAGGGACTGGGGGTAGAGAGAGAGGGAAGGGGCTGACGGGAGAGAGAGAGAGGGAACGGGCTGGGGAGAGAGAGAGAGGGAAGAGGTTGGGGGAGAGAGAGAAGGAAAGGGCTGGGGACAGAGAGAGAGGGGGGAGGGGGAGGGGCAGGG